>ML797663.1:222863-246575 GCA_009831015.1 Picea engelmannii
GTCTTTTCACAACTAACCAATTCACTTCTTAGTTTTCTACGCGTGTCTTTGAGCTTGCTATTTTCAATCTCAACATGCTTCAATTTTTTAAGATTCTCATCTTCTTGTTGAATCATTTCTACTTTATGATTTTCTTCTTCTTCTTCATTGTCATCTCTTTCAATCCTTGGATGAGGAAATTCAAATTCAACATGTCCTACCTTTGCAATTAAAGCAAAAGCACTGACCTCTATTTTCTTCTTTGAAATATGAGATGTTGTAATCTTCTTAAAATTCTTCTTCTTCTTCTTCAGCTTCTTCCCTTGCATAAAGGTCTTGTAGCTTGTCCCAAATCTATTTTTCTAATGCACATGATCCCACCTTGGATTTCACTGAATCTGTCAATCCATCCAGGATGGTATCTATTGCCAGTTTGTTGTTCCTTTTTGCTTCCTTCTGAGCTACAGTCTTTGGTTTCTTCAAAGCATTATATCCTAAAGCAACTGAGAACCAAACATTTGCCCCAATAGCTTTCAAGTAAGTTTCCATTCTATTTTTCCAGTATTCAAAATTGCTTCCATCAAATGGTGGAATCCCATTTGGAATGTTGTCTTCCATTTCTACATAGGATATTCCTTCCAGTGGTTAAACTGTACTGAAGGTAACCCGCTCTGATACCAATTGTTGATACTGAGAGGGGGCTGAATCAGTATCAAGTACAATTTAAAACCTTTTTAAACTTATACTTAAACCATTCAACTATATCCAATGAGAAATGAACAATAGTATAATAGTTACACCATAATACACCATGCACAATATATGATAAATAATCAATAGTTTATTGTTCAAGGGAAGTAATGACTTCCAAAGGTAGCTATAGCTTCCAAATGTAGAGGGAGGGATAAACCTCCAAGAGGAAGATACAATCCTCCAATATCAAGAGAGAGTTGAACTCTCCATACTTGCCCCTTCCTTCCACCCAAGAATATATGAGAGATAATAAATCTTTACATTAAATCATCACCATCAACCAATCATCACATAGAACCTAATAATGTTTTCTGAGACTTCTTCAATTTCTGCAATTATTCAATTCTTGGAGTACTCTGATCCTGTAGATAATATTACTCAATGTATTCTCTGAAACTCCTCCAATTTTCACTCCTTGAATCCTCCCCAAAAAGAGGTTATAGAAAGAATTGTAGACTTTATTCAATTCTGGTTTGTTCAGAAGACCCAACTTGTACAACATGCTTCACGCTCAATATTTAATATCCGATTCTAAAAATCGTACACAAGAAACTACATTCCGTACTCTTTCCAATGGAAGTAGTCCCACTTCATTTGGATTCTGTATGAAGAAGTTATGACTATTTTACTCAGAACACCTGTTTATTGACTAGCTTCAGGACTGGTCACAAACCTTATCTTCCACAGAGTGTATCTCCATAATTATAGCGAATCAAGAGCTGAAATTTTTACCAAAGGTACCTTGATATGTCTTCTCAATAACGTAGCGATTTCACCATCTGAATCGTTCTAGAAAAAAAGTTATATCAAAAATGGTAAGATGACCTGAAAATAACATACCTTAGAACACATCACCAAAAGACTTCATCCTCCCTTGAAATCCGGCCTTCTTTTACTTCTTATTCCCTCTGAAATTCGACTTGTATCAAATGAATGCATAATCATGTTTATTTATACCATTTATTTCACTTCCTTTTAACATTAGGGCCGACCTGACACTTTCTTATTTTGTAATTTTTTCTTTAATTATTTTCAGGGCCTACATGTACTTCCTTCTTCAATTCACTTTGTCATCTTCAAAAATTAATTTCTCCTCAACCATGAGGGTCCACGTGACGTGCCACATACCAACATAAACAACATGATGTACACTATCCATTCATGAGTGTTGTATATGCATGTGGATTTTCCTTCATGTCCAAATACTTTTATCAATCTTGCGGTCCAAAACCCATGACTAGGGTTGACATCAATGACAACAACCAATCTTCCAACAAGATATGATGCAATATATTGTGAGAATGTAAATTTTATGAATGTTTAAATGCTATTTGAATGATGTTGGATATGATGCAATCTATTATGTGAATGATAATTCTATGAATGGGTAATGTTAATTGAATTATGGGATATTATGAGATCTATTTCCAACTTGAAAACTTGATGTTAAAGTTGTTGGTACAAGGATACCAAATTGAGATTTTAGTTACATGCAATTACATGATAATAATGCATAGATGCGTATGAGTTTGTGTTACAGACTAATCTGCAGGTCATTGGGCTATGAAATATCCAAGGGATAATGATAATGAAAGTGGATGTCATGACCACTGACCGAGAAACAATATGGTATGAATCTTTGTATGTGAAATTATATTGGTTTGGATGCATTGCTATGATATGTGGACCAGTGCAGGATTTCAGGTGGTGAGACTGCCCAAAACTGAATAGATGATGACAAAACTCCTAGCAACATGGTGCCACTATCTATTCCATTGTAGGGTGTGGACCCTAGTCATGTTAGGAGGGGTGGAGGCATTTCCCACCGAGTATCCTCCGAAACCTGAAGTCATGGGAGGGCAGTGTTAGCTCACTCTCTTCTAGACATGTGATGATGACTGTCAGTTGCCTGCTGGGGAAGCTTGGTCAAGATAGTGACACTTCTGCTTACGGGTTCTATTTGGAGTTAGGTCAATATAGTTGATGCTCCAAGATAGTCCAGCAGAGGAAGGATAGGAATGGAAGATGGAAGTAAGTTAGGAAGGAAGGATGAGTAGAAATAGTTGAGAGTGTATGGAGATTTATCTTATGGTGGAATTTTTTTTTTTTTTCCTTCTGAAAAGAAAATGGATATATATGAATATTCATAATTATGTAACTAAACTACAATTGTCTAAATAACATTGTTGAGCTAGATAATTGTAATTAAAGGATTTCACAAACATTTGATTGGTTATTGTCTTTTATAAAATGAATAGTCTTGTTGAATGGATTGGATGCATATGGAAATTACTATAGAGATGATAGTTATTGTTATTAGTACATGCACGAGACTTGTATGTACTAGCTACACATGAATTTCTTGCACATGTACACTAGTATGTATGGGTTTTCTTGGCTTACTTACTAATAATGTCGGTTATTTGTTATGAATGTGTGAACTATGTTTCTTTTCCCTTGTATCATAAAATACTTTAACTTTGGGATGAATTTTCCTGAAGGGTGGGTGTATGTAACAACCCTAGTTAAATAATTGCTCAAGGTTTATTAAGTTTAATTAATTAAATAATTAACTGTCCTAATGTATATTAGTTAAATACTGATTATTTATTAATAATATTATTTATTTATTTATTGTTTAATGTATATTAATTAATTAATTAATTAACTCATTTAATGTTTGGGTAACGAATTAAAGTTTAATAAATTTTAATTTATTTAATAGAAAACTTAACGTATTGAGGGAGGGTTGGCATTGAATGGAGGGATAAGGTGGTTGGCATTGAATGGAGAGGCGGTGAATGGACGGGGGGATATGAGGGGGCAAAGACATTCGAGAGGGGGACTTTTGGGATTTTAGGGACGGGGAGAATTTTCAAGAGAGGGGGAGATTGTATTGGAGATTTTTTCAAGGGGAGGGATTGAAAAACTGCATTTTCTAGTTTTAGGCTAGAGGAATTTGTTGGACTGTTACAAGGGAGCATCAGTTGTTGGGAGTTTTTGGCTTGGGGGCCAGGAATCCTCATGGAATCCTGGAGCTAGGGAGATGGATAGGCTCTATTCCTAGCTGGTAGGGAGGAAATATTTGGTTTTGGGCAGAGTTTGGGCAGAGTAGTGAGGACAGACGGAGTTGGGGAAACAACATCACTGAGAGGTATTTATGTCATTATCGATATGATGGTTCACTATTTTACTAAGCTGTGTATGTTTAATTTTATATATATATGATTTGTATATCAGGTTTCTCAATTATAATTTGCTGAACCATGAACTATTAGTTTGTTAGTTGTTGAATATAAAATCGTAAAAAAAAAATATTATGATATAAATTTTATTCTTAAATGTATTAAGTTTTGGGTTCTGTTAGTAGGACCCTTACAACCTTCGACAAATATTTGATGGTTTTACAGTACATCCTACAAGGGTTCCATACCTCTGACGACTAGTAATTTTGGTTATAACGTCGGATAGTCGACGACCTCCATCAAAGAATAACCAAAATTTTTAAAGTACATCCAATGTAGGTTCCATACCTTCGACGATTACTAGTGTCGGTCCGGACGTTGAAGATCAGACAATACTATGTAAATGAAAAAACAATATCTAGGATTGAAACCAAACTATGATGCTAGAAAAACCGCCCCTTGAAATATATAGTGTAAGAGGTCAAAGTATATTGTTGATACCATCTCTCACCATGGGGAATAACTTTCAAATCTTAGTGTAAAAGAGCCAAAATTGAAGAAATAACTTGAGTTCCCATTCCCTCAAACTACAATATGAACTAGGTAATGTTTGATAGAGACCAAAAAGGAAAAATCCCACATTGTCTCAGCTTCGACATAGAAGTTGTAGTGCTAAACCTTAACAATGGTTGGAAAAAAATGGTTACAAAAATAGAATATACCTACTCAAGGAGTTTAAAAAATACACATGTATTCTATGCATAAGGTTGTCATTCTATATTGGATGGTATCTTCCATACACCTGCTAAACATTCTCTTGTTGTATATAGTAACCAACATCAATAGCCAAGAGATCCCACAAATCTTCTTTTCAATTCATATTGTATATGTTAATTATAGTCAATGCATTGTATTTATTATTTCTAAGAGCACCAAAAATTTGGATTCTTTCTCTTTTCTTACTTAACCCTCAAGTGTGTTGAAATATTGTAACTGCAAAGAATATTCTACTTATAATTGAGTTTTTATTATATAGATCAATCCCCTTTTGTGGATTGATCATGTCGGGACTTATGTAAGACCAAATCCCCTTTTTTGGATTGGTCAAACCTTATTCATAAGGTGATATTTGAGAATTTGCCCCCTAGGGCTAATTAAAGTGGTTTTAACCACTAGTTGAAGAAGTTGGCCCTGCTCGGTGAAGAGACATAACCATAGCACCTATCAACTAGTATAAAAATGATAGGATGGAGCCTCATTCTCTCACTCATTCAATCACTCATCTAGTGCGCAAGTTTTGAAGGAAGCTGCAGTTGCAAGAAGAAGAAGAGAGAGGTGCATGCTCAGTCTTGGATATTCTCTAGAGTTTTGGTCTTTAGTCTTGGCATTGTATTGGAAATATATTATTTAGGAAATTTTTGTTGGGTTTTCTCCCCCATGAGGGTTTCCCAGGATAAAATGTTGTGTACCTTGTGATTGTGTTTCTTTCGGTGATCCTGCTTATGCTATTATTTCCTAGTAAATTGAAAAGAACTTAATAGAAGCTATAAATTTAACATGGTATCAGAGCTAAACTAAGTAGAGCACCTTTCAATGGGTAACAAAAAACGTCATTGTTGTTGTACAAGAAAATTAGGGATTTTTATTAGAAGGGAATTTCTGACTAAAACCCATCTAGGGAAGTACACCCTAGCCTAGCGAACTCATTGGCAGCTTGAGCACACATTTTCAGTGTCCAGAGCCTCTGGAAAGTCAAACCCTAGTTTTTACTAGTACCAGAAAACCACAAAACAAGGAAACCAGAACCAATACCAGAAGTACCAGTCTAGATTTGTGCAGGTCAAGTTTCAAGGGGTTAAACTTGAAATTTTTGAAATCTGACAACTCCAACATACTTTCCTCAACCCAACGCACCTCCTAGTAAGATCAGATTCAATTTCTGAGAAATTTCATTTTTTGGTCATTTTCCCAGCTCCAGGTCAAGATTTATGCAAGAACCAAGCTTGTTGACAAGTTAAAAGGTGTGGAAAACTTTTTCTCCTAGAAATACAGGATTGCACTCATTCTTGAAGAGAATGACCCTGCAAAATTCATAAAGGAAAATGTACTAGAACCCGAAAAAGATGAAACCAAAGAAAAGTACAAGAAGGATATGGTTAGGGCCAAAAGAATCATTGTAGACTCTATTAAAGACCACATGATCCCTCAAGTGTCTTCTAATAATACTCCAAAATAGATGTCTGATGCCCTAACCAGAATGTATGAAGGAAAGAACATCAACCGGAAGATGAATCTGAGAACCCAACTCAAGAATACAAAGATGCAGAAAGGTGAAACACTTCATAAATATTTCTCTGGGGTTACTCATTTCAAAGAAAAATTAGAAGAAATTGGAGACAACTTGGATTAATATGAACTAATCATTACAAATCTTAATGCTCTCACAAAACCCTGGGCTTCCTTTGTCCAAACTATCCGTGCAAGAAAAGAGAAACTCCAGTTTGACAATATATGGGAAGAATGTGTTCAAGAAGAAGCAAGAGTAGCCAACTGAGAAGATGTACTATTAAGGGATGAAGACCAAGCCCTAGCTTATCATACTAAAGGAGGAAAGAAAAGGTCTCATTTCCAAAAGGAGAACCACCCTCAAAAGGAATCTCACTCTCCAAATATATTCACCCACTTCCATAAAGAATCTCACCCTCTAAGGAGATTTCAAAAATGTTAGAAGGGACAAAGAAGAGAAAAATATTTCTCCTGTTATCAATGTTATCATTGTGATAATATGGGATACATTGCTAAGAATTGTCCTTCCATAAGGGAATATTACAATAAGAGAAACAACAAAATACCTCATGCCCATGCAGTTGAAGATTATGAGCCACCCAAGAAGGTGACTAAAGAAGAAATTGAAGACTATGTTTTGTGATACCTGGAAAAGATACTTGGCTCTTAAGCACATGACAGGAAATCCGATGAAGGATGTAACCTATGTACTGGAAGAAGGACGTTTTTACTCATCCACTCATATGTATGTGGTCCAATGCAGTCAACCTCTCTAAGTGGAAATGTATACTATGTGTCATTTATTGATGATTATTCTCGCAAGACTTGGGTTTATTTCTTGAAATCAAAAGATGAAGTATTTGGAAAATTCAAGGAATTCAAAGCCTTGAATGAAAATCTCTCAGAAAGAAAAATCAAGATACTCAGGTCAGATAATGGAGGAGAATACACCTCAAAATAATTTGGAAGCTTTTGCAGAGATGTCGGCATTAAGAGGGAGCTCACCACTTCCTATAATCCTCAACAAAATGGTGCAGCAGAAAGAAATAATAGAACAATAATGGAAGCAATGGAGACTATGATCCATGATCAAGATCTTCCAATGCACTTATGGGATGAAGCAACAAGAACAATAGTTTATGTCCAAAACAAATTATCCCATAGTGCACCTAGATTATGATGCAGGAGCATCGTCATCAAAGATCAAGTGGAGGACAACTCAATTTCCTAGTGCACATTTTGAAGTGATTTTGAATTTAAGGTGGCATGTCATGAAAATATCTTGAAAATATTGTAATTAAAGAAGATCTTAAATGTTAAGAGGTTGAACCATCGCGTGAGATCGATGGAGATTGTAATTGTTTTAATGTAGTAGATAACAACACAGATCTGAAGCATACACTCTTATCTGTCTGTGCCGATCATTTATTGTAATAAGCCTTAGTTGTTGAAAGATTTAATTTGATAAGATAGCACTAAGGTAGTCAGAGGTAAAAAGCTCTATGATCCCTCTTGTATAAATATATGTATTTGTTTCCCAAATGAGGCTACTGAAAGCTATTATGGAGAGCTTCTAAAAGTCAATGAAAGTTGTTGAAGATTACTATAGTTGAAGACTATTGAAGCTTATTGAGTTGTGTAAGCCCATGTACATATCATTTGAATGAATATAATAGAGAAGCGTTGTTCCAAATGTTTGGTGTTGTTGTTACTGTGTCTATCTGAATGAATGGTAGGCTTTTTGTTTATTTGTATTCCTCTATTATTAATTGTTCTTATGTTATGAATGATTCACATGGTTGAATGTATGAATCTGTGAGGATTAGATAAGTTTCAATTGTTTCTCTTCTACGAGCTTATGCAAGGGGTGCATAGTTTCTGCAAGGAGTGCATTGACAGAGTCTATCTCGACTTAGAAGCTCAGAAGAGATAATGTGGAGCTTTATATGCATGGAGTGCATAGTGTCTGCAAGGAGTGTGTTGACAGAGTCTGTTTTGACTCAGAAGCTTAGGAGGGATAATGTGAAGTTGTTTGCAAAGAGTGCAAAAGAACTGCGTAAGTTGTGCGTAGGTAGGAACACACTCAAAGTCACATTGTTTAGGAGGAACAATTGAGTCATGTAGGAACTGTTACAAGGAGTGCATAGTCACCCACAAAAGGGTTAGGTGAAAGAAACTTGTTGCAAGGCATGCATAGGGTCAAAATTTGGTTAAGTGTTGAAGAAACACCCAGAATAAGCTTAAAGTATCGAGATGGAACAAGCTCAAGAGAGATAGTAGACGATAATTCTTCAGTAGGGAGGAGCCACTGAAAATTTCCAAATCGATGAGTGAGATCCATTCAGAGGAATCAAGATCTTTTCAGATCGTGAGATCTGGGGAAGTTGGGTGGAGGATATTCTCTGATTCCTTTGTCCCTTCGTGTGCTCAAAGGTTTGTAGGTGTTCAAGGAGCAGGATCTCCAATTCCTGAAGCTGTGAAGTAAATATAAGCTCTCGGTATCGAGGATGATGCATGGCAGTATATCAGAAAGTCCAGGAGGTAAAGCTCCAAAAGATTTGCGTGGAGCAGAAGAAAATTTTGTGAAGTCATGAAAGAGAAGAGATTTGGACCATTGGATCCAGGAAGGACACGCGATGGGGATTTGTGTGCTCCGAGAGAAGAGAAATCCAGAGGAAAGAGAGAGTAGTGAATCCGAAAGTCCCGAAGGTCACATGGAGAGTGGAGATTTACTTCAGAGAGAAGTCACTTCAGCGGAATTAGACTCTTGGAGTGTGAAGGCATGAGAACTCACCAAATCTTGAAGTCGCATAGGGGGGATAGCCTGAGTTTCTAGATGTGGTCATAAAGAAAAGAGGAGCTAACACTCTCCATTTAAATTTACCCGAAGAACTAGGAAAAGGTGTGTGGGTAAATCAACCCTGCATGGGTAACAAAAAGGGGGCCTGTGTAAATTAATTTAAGGGTCTAGAAGAGGCCTGAAGAGATGATTTGGCTAATTAAGTGAATATCCTTGACTGGGAGGTCGTGCAACCCCTCGGAGGGAGGGGTCCTGCATCAAGTGGCATCAAATCCCTGATTTTTCTTGCAGATAGCAGGAAAAGGTGAGAAGGTGAAAGGAGATACTTTGGTACCATCAAGTGGTATCATAGCCAAATATTTTAATTTTTTGTAGGAAAGAGAGGAGATAGTCTGATAACATCCAGTGGTATCAGATACATCAAGTGGTATCTGCGTAAAGGAGAAATATCAACACCATGCCACCTAGAAGACGTTGAAAACGATCTGTAGCAAATCCAGATGTGGAAAGGGAGATGAGATAAATTTGCGCAAGATTAGATTCTATGGAGACAACACAAAGAAGAGAACTTGATGTTGGAGACACTAGTGATGCGGAGAGAGAAGACCGAAAAGTTGAAGAAGCTGCAGGAGAAGATGTCGCAGAAGAACGCTTGCTGAAAGCTATTGTCAAATTTGGAGCAAGAGCAAAGATAGAAATCCCAATGTACGAAGGCAAATTAGATGTGGAAGAATTTCTTGATTGGATACGAGAAATGGACAAATACTTTGACTATGAAGAAGTTGATGATGAGAAGAAAGTAAAGCATCCTGTCACCAAATTGAAGGGACACACAACACTATGGTGGGATGAACTACACGCTAAAAGAAGAAGAAAAGGAAGGAACAGATCAAGAACTGGGATAGAATGGTAGCCAAGCTGAAAGATAAATTCATACCCAAAGACTATCAGATAAATATGTTCAGGAAGTTACAGAACCTGAGACAGAAAAGATTGAAAGTAAAAGAATACACTAAGGAATTTTATAAGTTGAACATAAGGGCTAGACAGAGAGAAAAAGATGATGAAAAGGTTTCCCGATATATTAATGGCCTACAATATGAAATCCAGGATGAAATCAACATGATAGTAGTAAGAACAATGGAAGATGCTTACCACATTGCACTGAAGGCAGAAGAGAAGTTGGCCAAGAAACAGAGTCAACGAAGTAGAGGAAGAAGTCTAAAAAGAGGTAAGGAAATTGTCCATGACAAGGCACAAAAGCCCAAGGTTGAGACTGGAAAACCACACAATCACTCAGAAAGAGGAGGAAGTTCCCAAGGGAGAAAGATGGTGGAAGGAATGCTTTTCCTCAAGGAGGAGGAAGAGGTAGAGGAGGAAAGGTGAAGTGTTATGCCTATGGAAAAACATGACACATGTCTTGGGAATGCCCCGAGAAAAATAAAGAGGGAGGAGGTGAAGCTCACATTTCAGAAGCATAGAGGTGAAATGTTGAGGCAGAAGGCACAGAAGATGGGAGATTCTTGGTGATGAAGAAGGTTCTCTTGAAGCCAGAGCCAGAGGTGGAGAAACCAATGCAGTGGAACAATTTGTTCAGAACTTCTTGCAAGGCTAAAGATAGGGTATGCAAGGTGATAATTGACAGTGGGAGAACTGATAACTTAGTATCCACAGAAATGGTGGAGAAATTGGAGTTGGAGAGAACTGCACATCCAAGTTCATATAGAGTCTCATGGTTGCAGAAAGGTCACCAGGTAATGATAGCTAAATAATGCCTAGTTGAATTTAAGATAGGAGGATATAAATATGAGATTTTGTGTGATGTGATTCCCATGGATGTATGTCACTTCTTGCTGTAGAGACCATGACAGTTTTACAAAAATGTCATTCATGATGGGAGAAAAAATACTTATACCTTGGAGAAAAATGGTAGGACACATATGATACTACCAATAGAGGAAAGAAAAGTGAAGGAAGAAGCCAACATGAGTATACTTCTCATGGGTGGGAAGGAACTCCTAAGTGAATTCAATAAGGAACATGAGATGCAATTTTTTGTGGTGAGGAAGCCCAGAGTTATCCTTAAAAGTACTTCTATGAATGACCTACATGAAGAAATTCAAGAGCTGTTAGAAACTTTTTCTGACATAGTAGTGGATGAGTTACCTCACTCATTTCCACCCATTAGGATTATCATCCATCACCTTTATCTCATACCAGGAGCGAGTCTTCCGATCAAAGCAACGTACAGATTGACACCTCAAGACAATGAGGAGGTAAATAAAATGGTCCAGGATTTGATGGACAAGGGTTTGGTCAGAGAAATCTTGAGTCCATGTGCAGTTCCAACTATGTTGAGTTTGAAAAAGAATGGAGGATGGAGAATGTGTACAAACTCAATATCCATAAACAAAATCACCATCAGGTATGGATTTACTTTTTTAAGGATGGATGAGTTAATGGATTGTTTGAGTGGAGAAAATTATTTTTCCAAAATAGACAAAAGTGGATATCACCAGATAAGGATGAGAGAAGGTGATGAGTGGAAACCAACCTTCAAAATGAATGAAGGGTTGTATGAGTGGCTTGTTATACCATTTGGATTGACAAACACCCCAAGTACTTTTATGAGGTTGATGAATGAGGTATTGAAATATTTTAGTGGTAAGTTTGGGATTGTATATATGGATGATATATTAGTCTTCAGTAAAACTGTAGAAGAGCACTTGAGACACTTAACATTAGTGATGAGAAGATTGCAGCGGGAGAAGATGTTGATAAATATGAAGAAATCCTCTTTTATGAAGACAAAACTCATTTACTTGGGCTTTGTAATCTCTTTAAATAAATTGAATATGGATCTAGAGAAGGTGAGAGAAATAAGAGAATGACCATCACCAAGAAGCATATTCAAGGTGAGAAGCTTCCATGGATTAGCAAGTTTCTATCGAAAGTTCATTAGAAATTTTAGTGGTATTTGTGCACCTATATTAGATACGGTGAAGAAGAGACACAAATATTTTAAGTGGACACAAGAAGCTGAGAAAATTTTTAGGATATTAAAGGAGAAGATCATAGAATAACTGATTCTGGTCTTGCAGATTTTAGGAAGATGTTTCAAGTATGATGTGATGCCAGTGGAATAGAAATTGAAGCAGTCTTAAGCCAAGATAATAGGCCTGTTGCATATTTCAGTGAGAAGATGAATGACACCAAAAGGAAGTACTCCACATATGATAAAGAATTGTATTCAGTAATTCAAGCCTTAAAGAAATGGAGGCACTACCTTGTTCCAAAAGAATTTGTTTTGTACAACGATAATCAGGCTTTGAAATTCATAACCAGATAAGAGAAATTAAATCAAAGACATGCTAAGTGGATAGAGTTTATGCAAAATTTCACTTTTGTCATTAAACATATTTCTGGTAATGCTAACAAAGTTGTTGGTGCATTGAGCAAGAGATGTTTGATTCAGCAGGAATTTCAAGTGAAAACCTTAGGGTTTGAACACCTTAAGGAGATGTATTGTGATTATCCAAATTTTAAAGAGGCATATGAAGTATGTGAAAATCCTGTACTTAGAGACATAAGTCCATGGACAGAGTATCTGATTCAAGATGAATTATTTTTTAAAGGTATCTAGTTGTGCATACCAAAGTGCTCGATGAGAGATAATTTGCTGAAAGAAAAAAGTAGTGGAGGTATAGTAGGAAATTTTGGCCATGAAAAGACATTTGCACAGTTGAAAAGTTCATACTATTGGCCAGGTATGAGGTAAAAAGTGGAGAAGCTTGTAATCAAATGTAATATTTTCCAGTATGAAAAGGGAAAGCGACAGAACAATGGGTTGTATCAACCATTTCCTATTCCAGATAAGCCTTGGGATGCAATAAGCATGGATTTCGTGTTAGGATTGCCAAGAACACAAAGGGGAAGAGATTCCATATTTGTTGTATTTTATAGGTTCTCAAAGATGGCACACTTTATCCCATGCGAGAAAAATAATGATGCAACACACATTGCAAATCTGTTTTTCAATGAAGTAGTGAGACTTCATGGGTTTCCCGAAAGTATTGTCTCAGATAGGGACACTAAATTTGTTGGTCATTTCTCGAGGACATTGTGGAAGAAACTGGGGACGAAACTGTCCTTTAGTTCAACATATAACCCTCAAACAGATGGACAGACTGAGGTGGTAAATCAAATTTTAGGAAATTTGCTGAGGAGTCTGGTCATTGAACATCATAGCCAGTGGGATCAAATTCTGTCACAAGAAAAAATTTCACACAATGACTCACTAAATAGGAGTACCAGGAAGAGTCCATTCCATATAGTGTATGGAATGAAGCCAAGAGGTGTATCAGAGTTGAGAGATTTGGATCATAATGAATTCGAAATCACTAGAGCAGAAGACTTCGCTGCATAAATACAGAAGCTTCACAATTAGATCAAAGATCAGTTGCAGAAAAACAACATAGAATACAAATGAAGAGTTGATCAACATAGGAGAGACATTCAATTTGAAGTGGGAGATCAAATTCTGGCACATCTCAGGAAGGAAAGGTTCCCAAGGGTAACATATAACAAACTGAAAATGAAGAAGATAGGACCATGCAAGATCCTAAGGAAATTAGGTGCCAATGATTATGAGATAGAGCTTCTAGAGGGTGTGGGTATATCACCCATATTCAACATTTCAGACCTATATCCTTACAGGGAAGATGACACAAAAGGATCAAAATATCAAAAAGAGATTTGGTGGGAGAAGCAGATGCTTGTAGCAGAGAATCCATAGATGGAGAATATCATAGATCAGAGGATTGGTAAGAAGACCAGGAGGAAAACCTATTTTGAGTATTTGATAAAGTGGAAAGGCCACCCAATAGAAGATCTTAGTTGGGTAAGTGAATCATTTATACAGAAACATGGAAAGTCAGTGCAGGAGCTCATGGATAGGAGTCCATGAAATTTTGTCTAGAGGAGTATGATGCAGGAGCATCGTCATCAAAGCACAAGTGAATGACAACTCAGGCCCTAGCACACATTTTTAAGTGATTTTGGATTTAAGGTGGAATATCATGAAAATATCTTGAAAAGATTGTAATTAAAGAAGATCTTAAATGTTAAGAGGTTGAACCATCATGTGAGATTGATGGAGATTGTAATTCCTTTAATTTAGTAGATAACAGTATAGATCTGAAGAATTCGCTCTTATATGTCTGTATCGATCATTTATTGTAATAATCCTTAGTTTTTGAAAGATTTTAATTTGATAAGATAGAACTAAGGTAGTTGGAGGGAAAAATCTCTATGAGCCCTCTTGTATAAATATATGTATTTGTTGCCCAAATGAGGTTGTTGAAAGCTATTATGGAGAGCTGCTAAAATTCGTTGAAAGTTACTGAAGATTAATATAGTTGAAGATTGTTGAAGCTTAAACAAGTTGTATAAGCCCATGTACATATCATTTGAATGAATATAACAGAAAAGCATTGTTCCAAATGTTTGGTGTTGTTGTTACTGTGTCTATCTGAATGAATGGTAGGCTTTATATTTATTTGTGTTCCTCTGTTATTACTTGTTCTTATGTTATGAATGCTTTACATGGTTGAATGTATGAATATGTGAGGATTAGATAAGTTTCAATTGTTTCTCTTCTATGAGATTATGCAAGGGGTGCATTGTGTCTGCAAGGAGTGCGTTGACAGAGTCTAGTTTGAATCGGAAGCTCAAAAGAGATAACACAATGCTTTATATGCAAGGAGTGCATAGTGTCTGCAAGGAGTCGTTGAAAAAGTCTATTTTGAATCAGAAGCTTAGGAGGGATAAGGTGAAGTTGTATGCAAAGAGTGAAAAATAACTACATAAGTTGTGCGTAGGCAGGAACACACTCAAAGTCACATTGTTAAGGAGGAACAATTAAGTTGTGTAGGAACTGTTGCAAGGGGTGCACAGTTGCCCACAAAAGGATTAGGTGAAAGAAACTTGTTGCAAGGCATGCACATGATCAAAATTTGGTTAAGTGTTGAAGAAACACCCAGAAGAAGCTTAAAGTTTCGATAAGGAACAAGCTCAAGAGAGATAGCAGACGAGAATTATTCAGTAGGGAGGAGCCACTAAAAATTTCCTAATTGACGAGTGAGATCCATTCAGAGGAATCAATATCTTTCTAGATTGTTAGATCTAGGGAAGTTGTGTGGAGGATAGTCTCTGAGTCCTTTGACCCTTCGTGTGCTCAAAGGTTTGTAGGTGTTCAAGGAGCGAGATCTCCAAGTCCCAAAGATGCGAATTAAATCTAAGTTGTCGGTATCGAGGAGGATACATGGAAGCAAATTAGAAAGTCTGAGAGGTAAAGCTCCAGAAGATTTACATGGAGTAGAAGTGAATTTCATGATGTCGCAAAAGCAAATAGATCTAGACCATTGGATCCAGGAAGGACACAAGGCTAGGATCCATGTGCTTTGGGAGAAGAGCACTCCGGAGGAAAGCGAGAGTAGTGAAGCTGAAAGTCTCAAAGTCCGTAGTCAACAGGAGTCGTTGATGAACAGAGGGACATGTGGAGAGAGAAGATTTACTCCAGAGAGAAGTCACTTTGGAGAAATTGGAGTGTGAAGGCATGATAACTCACTGGAGATTGAAGTTGTGCAGGGAGCTAGCCCGATGTTCTAGCCATGGCCATAAGGAAAAGAGGAGCCTAGCAGAGGAGCTATAACTCGCCATTTAAAGTTACTTGAAGCACCAAGAAAAAGTGTGTGGGTAAATTGAACTTGCATGGGTAACAAAAAGGGGGCCTGTGTAAATTATTTTCAGGGTCTAGCAGAGGCCCAAAGAGCTGATTCAACTTAGTAAGTGAAGATCCTTGACCGAGAGGTCACGTAGCCCCTTGGAGGGAGGGGTCCTGCATCAGATCCAAAACCCCTGAAGAAATGTTCTCTGGAAATAAGCCAAAAGTAAGCCATCTCAAGATATTTGGATGTCCAGTGTTTGTACACATTCCGAAACAAAGGAGAACTAAGTTGGATCCCTCAGGAAATAATAGAATATTTTTTGGATATTATGATGTCTCTAAGGCCTTCAAAATTTACATACCAAGTTACCATCACATTGATATCAATAGAGATGTAACCTTTGATGAAGATGCAACACTCAAGAAATCAAGAAGATGCCATCTTGAAGAAGTATATGAAGAAGAACCTGTAGCTCCCAAAGTTGCAAAACCTGTGAGGGAAGTTACAAAAACCCCTGATGATGAGATTCCATAAGATCATGATATGAATAAATATCAAGAACCTCCCCAGATGACTATATCTGACAAGATAAACCTAGCTTGGGCAAGGGAACTTATTCAATATGGAGAGAAGTATGGTGCCCCAGAAGGAACCATGAGACAAATCAAGAAACCTAAGCCATTCTCCAGCTATATGGATTTGATCTATGATCTCATAGAAAAGGAACCTACTTGCTTTGAAGAATCCATTCAGAAGAAAGAATGGGTGGATGCCATGAAAAAAGAATACCAATCCATTATAAAGAATGATGTATGGGAAATAGTTCCTAGACCGAAGAACAAATATGCAGTATCTTCCAAGTGAATATACAAGATAAAACATGTTGTAGAAGAAAGTATTGAAAAACATAAAGCAAGATTTGTAGCTCGTGTTTTTTCTCAAAAGGAAGGCATTGATTATGAAGAGACGTTTGCTCCTGTAGCTAGATACACTTCTATCAGAATCATCATAGCTCTTGCAGCCAAGATGAAGTGGAAGTTACACTAGATGGATGTGAAACCAACTTTCTTAAATGGTGTTATTGAAGAAGAAGTGTATATAGAACAACCACAAGGGTTTAAAGTTGAAGATAGCAAGACTCATGTCTGCAGGTTGAAGAAGGCTCTGTACGGATTGAAGCAAGCTCCCAGAGCTTGGTATGGAAGAATTTATAGTTTCCCAATGAGCTTGGGATTTACCAAGAGTAAAGCTTATTCTAAATTTTACTTCAAGGTTATGAATGATGAGCCAGTTATATTGTTGTTGTATGTAGATCGCTTATTCTTAACATGAGAAGAAAATCTCATCACTGATTGTAAGAAGAAGCTCACTGCAGAAATTGAGATGAAAGACCTAGATGCAGAGAAGATATTCCTTAACCAAGGGAAGTATGCAGTTAAAATACTGAAGAGGTTTTATATGTTGGAATGTAAATCCATGAACACACCCATGGAAACAAAGTTGAAGCTCCTAGTTGATACTTCGTCATAATTGATTTATGCTACTCTGTACATACATATTATTGGTTCGTTGATGTATCTAACAAATACCAGGCCCAATATATTCTTTGTTGTGAACACCTTGAGTCAATATCTGGTAGATCCTAGGCATGTTCACCTTGTAGTTGTAAAGCATGTGATGATATACCTTAAGGGTATGTTAGTTTGGTCTCTATTATACTAGAGATCATGACTCCAGACCGGTTGGTTATACTGATTCAAATTGGGCTGGAAGTGTTTCTTATAGAAAGAGCACTTCGGGATGTTGTTTCAGTCTGGGATCAACCATGACTTCATGGCAGAGTAGGAAGCAATCCAATATTGCTCTCAACATGACATAAGTGGAATACATTGCTGCATGTTCTGTCAGTTTTGAAGCTTGGCTTCGAAAGTTGTTGACAGGTCTTTTTGATCTGGAGATGGAAGCTACCGTGATTCTATGTTATAACCAGAGTTTCATAAAGATGACGAAGAACCTAGTGTTCCTGTATCACTACATTCGTGATATGGTGAAGAGAGGAGTTGTAAAGCTCCAATAGGTTGGCACATATGAGAAGGTTGCAGATGTGTTTACCAAGCCTCTGTCTCGTGTAAATTTTGAATACTTTCTATATAATATTGGTATAGTTCAAAAGGACCTCCCTCGAAAGGGGGAGTGATTTTGATGATAGTATGGTATCCTGACCAAAAATGGGTAGCTCGGTTAGGATTTTATATCCTAGGGGACTGACATCCCTGGAAAGATCCCAAGGTCCAATAAGGATGGTATGTTAGAGTACTTGTGCATGTATATGCCAACTGTGGTCAGTTGTGGTAGCTCCATTATGATTTTATATCCTAGGGAATATTTTGATTCTTGGGAAAATCCCGAAGGTTCGGTAACAACGGTTTGTCAGAGTACCACATGGTAGCTCCATTAGGATTTTATATCTCGGGAAATCTTATCATTCCTAGGTAGATCCCGAAGGTCTGGTAAGGACGATCTATCAAAATATTACTAAATTTTGATGTTGCACCTGCCTCATTCTATTTCTATATGTTGATTATGTTGTTATCTCAAACTTATGTTGATGATGTTGTTATCTCAACCTCGTGCTGATAATGTTGTTATCTCAACCTCATGTTGATGATGTGGTTATCTCAGCCTCGTGCTGACGATGTTGTTGTTTCAACCTCGTGTTGATGATGTTGTTGTCTCAACCTCGTGTTGATGATATTGTTGTCTCAACCTCATGTTGATGATGCTGTTGTCTCAATCTCATGTTAATGATGTTGTTGTCTCAACCTCGTGCTGATGATGTTGTTGTTTTAGCCTCGTGCTGATGATGCTGATTGATTCAGCCTCGTGCTGTTGATGATGATGTACCAACCTCGTCTTGGTGAGATTGTTTATCTAGCTTTATGCTATTGATGTTGATGTTTTAGCTTCATGTTGACGATGATGATGGTGTTATTCTAGCTCCATGTTGTGGATGATGATGATGATTCTATTCTATCTCCATGTAGTGAATGGTGATGATGATGATGATGTTATTCCAACTCCATGTTGTGAACGACGATGATGATACTATTCCATCTCCATGTTGTGAACGATGATGTTATTGATGATGATAAAAAATTCTGATGATTTGTAGATATGCCAGTCAATGTTCCAGATGTTGATGATGTTTATGCCCTCTCTCTCTCTTGATGATGTTGTATTGAGTTACGTTAGTAGAATACCCTTTTTGTTAAGGGGGAGTGTTGAAATATTGTAACTGCAAAGAATATTATACTTATAATTGAGTTATTATTATATAGTTCCATCTCCCTTTGTGGATTGATCATGTCGGGACTTATGTATGACCAAATCCCATTTTGTGGATTGGTCAAACCTTATTCATAAGGTGATATTTGAGAAGTTAGCCCCTAGGGATAATTAAAGTGGTTTTAACCACTAGTTGAAGAAGTCGGCCCTGCTTGGTGAAGAGACATAACCCTAGAGTCTACCAACTAGTATAAATAAGAGAGGATGACACTTCATTCTCTCACTCACCCACTCACTCATCTAGTGTGAAAGTTTTGAAGGAAGCTGCAATTGAAAGAAGAAGGAGAGAGACGTGCATGCTCAGTCTTGGATATTATCTAGTGTTTTGGTCTTTAGTCTTAGCATTGTATTGGAAATCTATTATTGAGGAAGTTTTTTATGGGTTTTCTCCCCCATGAGGGTTTCCCAGGATAAAATGTTGTGTACCTTGTGATTGTGTTTCTTTCAGTGATCTTGCTTATGCTATTATTGTCTAGTAAATTGAAAAGAACTATAGCAACTCTAAATTTAACAAAGTCAAATCTACAAAAACACTCAACCATATTTGTTTCTGGCATTTAATTTTCTTGTGACCAAGCATTACTATTAGGTTCTTAGCTTGAGTATCCATGCTCATTAAATATTGATGCTATATGTCCATGACTGCTCCATCTTGCAAGGTATACAATCATTTCAAGCTCATTTATGCTTCTTTTACATTGGATTCCATTAAATATCCCTTATTTCAAGTCTGGGTCACTTTGGAGTATCATGCATATAGATAAAAAAAATTGTCACCTCAAGCCATAAGGCTCCATTCCTCTCATATTATGGAATAATCGGAAGTATTTTTTGCAAAGAGTGAATATAAAAATATGTTCTCCTTAGGATTATCTTTCCAACACTTGTGCTTACTTTCAATTTTTACTTTGAGTTGAATTTACAAGTCCCAAGTTTTATAACCCTAAATTGATCTACAAATGCATACCTGGCCTTTGGACCTCTTACTTGCATTTTTTGCCAAAGCACTACTGAGTTGCTCTTCTAAAAAACCATTTTTTTGAAGATGTACGCACCCTGCACCAATAATTCCCAAATATATACGCTTGTTTCACCACTACAACTTGCGTACATATGCATGCTGCACCATTACAACCCGCGTATACTTGCAAAAGTTGCAAAAAATAAAAAGTTGCAAGGAATTTTTTGATATTACGGGATATTGGGTACTTTCCCAACTAATCCACTGCATATAGCCCATCAACCAACCGAATAACCATCCTTTTTTCATATAAAAGGAGGTGTTGGGGTCTCATTCCACATCTAGACATAAGAACAATGAAACTCTGCCTGTTTCACATCCCCTCCTTGCCCAAGTTATTGCAACCCTTTTGTGAGAATTGCCTCAACATTTCCCCATTATCCCTTCTTCCTCCATCAAAACCCATTCACTTCCCAAGAAGAGATTTGAAGGTTGAGAGGAGAAGCCACAAAAAGGTGCACTTGGAGCTTGGTGAAGAGGAGCCCAGACCAGGTTCGTGGAGAAGTAGTCGAATTTGATTGTAAAGGTATAATCATTGAGCTATTAATAAAAGAATTACTTTTCCTGTCCCAAATCATGGTGTACTGAATGCTTTTATTGGTTTATGTTTTGACATTATAACATCTAATCCTAATTTGTATATGAAATAGCATGCTTGTAGTTTTTTGTTTGTCTATCTTTGAATGCAGGCCAGCCCTGGGAGGAGGCATGCAGTCAACAAAGCTTTCAAGTGAGAGGGGATCATCACTAAACGCAGAGTACAGGTATAGTTACCCGATTCCCCTCATCTTTGCTTTTCTTGTATGAATTTTGGTATGTTTGGGGTAGTTTAGAGGAGTAGTTGACTTTTAGATGGTTAATTGATCTTCCTACATTCTGAACCCTGGTGTAGTCATAGGGGGGTTTTTCCCGCTAGCAGAAATGGCGACCATACTGGGGAAGCCTCTAGGGGTTTAGGGGATTTTGGGTTGTCTAATTGGTTTTTCTGCCTTTCGAGTTTCTGTTGAGTCTTCTGAGTCTTTAAAGGGATTCTAGTCACCTTCTGGTGCCATACCAGTTCTCCCTACCCTATAAGACTGTCTGTTTTATTTCTTTTTTTTAAGGAAGTACAGAGGTGTACGCGCCCTACTTTGGGTCAACCCGTGTACATACGTGCCATGCTCAGTAAACAACTTGCATACATATGCAGGCTGCTGAAGCAACAATAGCGTACCTGGTTCAAGAAATTGTTTTTGAAAAAGAGGCAGCCAATCTCTTTCCTGATTCGGTTTTGTACTTTTTCTTGATATAGTTTAGAGTCTCTGTTTTTACAACCACAACTTGGGTTAGAATTCACTTTACTTGTCTTTTTTAAGTTTCTTGTGTTTACTTCTGAAAGGGTTTTAAGCGAGTCTTTGAATGATTGATCTGCCTGTTTGGTTTCTTTTGTGATTTCCTTCGATCCATAGTAGGTAAAATATTTGTGTCAGTCTTGTCTTGTTGCTCTTTTTACCCCTTTTATTTGCTTTGAGAAAAGAGAAAAAAAAATTATTTCAGTTTTTCTGTTTGAAGCAATTTAAAAAAAAAAGAAAAAGATTTTTCATTTTCAGTTTGGTAAAGTAGTTGGAGTTAGTTATTTACTAGAAAGGAAAAAGAGTTCATTTTTTAAGTTCGTTACTGATTTCTTGAAAATCAAGTATCTTGTAGTCAAGCAGAATTTCGTTTTAGGTCTTCTTGTTAAATATCTTGGAAAAAGTTAGTTAAAGAAAAGTTTGTTACAAAGAGTTAGTTGTAAATCTTTACTTTTGACTAAAAGTAATTTTGCTTTCAGAGTTTCGTCTTTTCTCCTCTTTTCATCTCTCATAACATCACTAGTTTCACCACCATATCCTATTGATTTAATCAAGCCATTAAAACAAACGCTAAATCTAAAATTAAGTAGACTTTTATGTTTGTAGGGTCAACCAACTAGTTTAGGGTTAGGGCCTTGAATTAGGTTGGAGAGGAAACTCTTCAAGGCCATTAAACAAACATTGGAGTCAGAGCTAGGGAGTGTTAAAGTCCAGTGACGTGAAATTTATCTGGGACCCCCTTCTAACAAAGAGGCTAAACACGAGGTCACACGAGGAAAGGCAGCGGAGATAACCCCTCCAAAGCTGGACTAAACATAGTGGGGAACACATATTGAGGATCTGTTGTGGGAATACTATTGCCTGCATTTTCCTACGGATCTTCATGGACCTCGAATTCATTGGATACCCTTTGTTGTCTTTCGGACCACTTGCTTTCAATGCACTCAATAGGTTTCAGACTTGTTATCCTTCTCATTGCGGTCCACCCGACTGTTGACTGTACCCATCTAGTGACTGTTTGAAAGCTGACAACTTAGTTTCCTATATTTTAGGGACTTACACAGCTGACTATGGGGGTATACCATGTTACCTAGGGCAGACATCAGGTCACACTTTGCAGAGTATAACCTGAGGGTGCTTCCATGTTTGAGTTGCACTTGCACTGGTAAGTTTCTCTAGTGTTGGCTAGCATAATTGTTCTTCCTACTAGATAGTGGTTTTCTTGGTTTATCTTATAGGATTTTTTCTAGTGTGTGCTTGGTTTTAAACGCTAGTTAAATCCTTACTGTGTTGTTGATCTTTTCACAAAGTGGAATATCAAGAGATCTGTTGTTCGCGAAGGCTTCAGGTCCTGTCGTTGGTTTCATTAGATCCACCACTACCACCGTTACGATGAAGACTTGACCAAAAAGGGTCATTAGAAGTGATCGGGCCACAGGAAACTGTACCCGAGCTATCTCCGAGAGGAGATTACTCGACTCCAGAGGAACCTACTGTTTCTGAACTTGGAGCAGAATCTCTCGGGCCAGCCAACCCTCCAATCAATGACTTGTCGACACCAATCTTAGTACAAGTTGTCCCTCCTAGGGTGACACCTTACAAGCGTCATATAGTCTTACAAGCAACCATGGAAGAAAATGATGCTACTTCATCCGGGAGTCCTCATACTCTCGTTTCAGCTACTACTAAAGGGAGTTTGTTGCCTCCTAACCCACCTTCATCAGTCCAAACCACAGTGATCTTGACATCGTCTACCTCAGGCAGTGGTCCGATACCATCATCAGCAGTGACCACTGCTCCATTTACGCAGAGTGCGATGAGCCCTCCATTTTTATATTGGATTCCTCACTTCGATTCGAACTCGGTCCTTACCTACTCCACCTTACATACCATGGGTCTGGGGGCAGGGAGAGAAAACACTCCCGTGCAAGGGTCTACTAGTGGCACTTCAGTCCCCTTCATTGCTATCCCTTACAGTGGGGGTCATATACCTCCTCCGTCCCCCTCGCTCGGTGGTGCTTTCCAGCAACCCATTGGGCTGAACGATAACTACAACTTGTTTGGACTAGGAAGTTTAGGACCTTTGTTTTACACTACGCCGGTGGTATCCATCCCATTCTCTTTGTTTGATGCATTTGGTAATTGTTATCACTGAAATTTCGTCCGCACAGGGCGACAAGAACTCAACATCATCAACACAGAAAAACCATCATCCATGGTACAAGGATTAACTCCACAGCACATCAAAAGGGCCAAAACTATACAAAGTTGGCTAAAAAGATTA
>ML797663.1:255736-284988 GCA_009831015.1 Picea engelmannii
AGGAGGGATGAGTTTGTACTTACTTGGTCTGAGCGGAAGTTCGTTTCGTCCTCCGAAGCTCCTAGAATCAACTTCTTTAACAAAGGGGTCTTTTATACCTTTTGGTTAATTTTCAAATTGCAATGGTGAAAATGAGCCGCCAGCTTCTATTTATAGAATCTTTTGTCCCTTTTTGCCACATTTTGACCCCCTTTTGTCATTTTTCCTGGCTTGGAAATCATTTAATTTCGTTCTCAAGTTTCTTGTTGGATGTTACGATACGCTTTTTCTTTTGGTTTGGTAACTTTTGGGAGATGGGTCACTTTTAAAGGTCCTTTGGTAAAAGTCATTTTTTCCAACGTTTTTCATATAAGTTAGGATTTCAACTCCACTTTTTGCATCTCCTTGTCTTTTCCTCTTTGTCATAGGATCGATCCCACCAAAGTGCGACACAAAACCATCATTGTTGCTTTAGAAGTGTCATGATTAGGTGGTAGAGCCTACCTTTACATGGATGCCCTAGATAGATCCTTGTTCATTTTGGCGTCCATGCTGTCTGTAATGACTATAGGATCGGGAGTCCTTGTTAGTCTTGTAATGACTACGATATTAAGCCTCATTCATCTAATGCACCATCACTCGTGGCCTCACTCTCAAGACTCCCAAAATGAGAAAGATTTGTTGTCTTTCAAGCTTGCTTTGAAATCCGAAAGCAACATCTGACGAGACTGTATTTATGCTTTTCGATCTTGTCTGGATTAAATGAGAAAAGTAACCTTCTGGAGTCTTCTTTAATCCCTTTTCAGACTCTCTAAACATGAAAAGATTGTCGAGCGATATTTTTGTACTTCACGCTCGCAAAACTCAAATTTGAAGGCATGTCTGTCCGGCGGTAGTTTACCCCTTTTTCGATCCCGATGGTCAATTGTACGAACAAAGGTGTACTCTAGGAACTTCGGTTCGCTAGAAGAGTATTCTCAGGTATAAGTTTAACCCTTTTTCAGGCCCGAGGGACTAAATTTATGAAAAATGAACATTCTCCTTGGTTTTGGTTTATCACCTTTTTCTAGCCTTGGAGATTACTTATGAAAAAGGAACCCCCACGAAGTCCATAGTTAAGCCCTTTTCAGATTCCCTAAAATTGAAAATATCGTCGAGTGACCTTGTTCCTTCACACTCATTAAATTGGTCAAGAAGAACATCTACTGGCATGAGTTTACCCCTTTTTTTGGCCTGTATATTATAGAGGAAAAAGGTATGCCTCAGGAGATTCATCTCACCAAGAGAGTTCTCCTCAACAACTTTTGTACTTTTTCGGGCTAAGGAGACTAAATCCAGAAAAAAGTAGTGAGTCCATAGTTAAGATCTTTTTTAGACTCCTTAAAATTGAAAATATTGCCGAGTGATCTTGTCTTTGTCACACTTGTTAAAATGGTTTTGAATAGATGTCTTTTCAGTGCTAGTTTACCCCTTTTTCGAACTGACTAGACTATCTCCGAAAAAGGTACCCCCTGGAGTCTTCTTTTACATTTTTTTAGACTCTCTAAACGTGAAAAAACTACCGAGCTTACCTTCTATGGGCTCATTAAAATTACATTGAAGGGGGTTTCATTGTTTCTTGTTGATCACATTTTCATATTTGCATCTTTGTCCTAATTCTGACTCCATGTTTCTCTCAACTGAACCTTTGAAGCATGCCTTATATGCAAGCCTTGTAGCACTTTTCCTCTGCGACCTAACACCTTGACCCATGGAGGAATTTTCCTCGAGTGTCCTTTTCCTACACATGTCTCCTTTCTCTGAGCATTAGTGTATTCCTTGCGCCTGAAACTAGTATGCTTGCTTGCAACACTCGTTCCTCCTTTGTAATGTAACATTCTTTTATTCTTTTTCAAGCTCTTTAAAAATTTGAAAAAGATAAAAAAATAAAAAAAACCCAAAAAGAGGGGACGAGAAATATATATTCTTTTTTTGGCAGCACAATGGGTCGTCCTTGGAAAAATCACATCCTTTAGTTTGTTCGTCAAGAATTGGGATCAATAATGACCTTAGGAATCTGTTCTCGCTACATGGAGTTGTATCCTCCTCTGTTTGGTTACTCTTCCAAACACATGGAGATTTTGTGTTGCCCCTTGCATTGTGAACTTATGTCAATGTCATGCTTCCTGAGTCTGGTCATCTTTCATGATTTTGTCTAAGGGAAGTCTCACCCAACTTGAGTCATCCTTTATGCAGTTTGTTGCTTGACCTCATGACCCAACCATTCCGAAAATCCAATCAAGTCCTAATTCAAAATCAACGAAGTTCTCTGCCTGATCATCGAGATCCTCTTGTCTTTTCCTGATGATCCATCGAAGACCTCTGGGTAGTGAAGTCATACACTCACATTGTACTCCTACCTGAGTTTTGAATATCTTGAAGTTGTTTCTCGAGCTATGAAGACCTCATCTCTATCCATCAGGTGTTATTGGCTTCTTGAAGATGGATACTATATTTGTATATATTTGATTTGGAGATGTAGATCCATTGTGTATTGTTCGCGGCTAAAATTTATATAGTTATATGACATGGATCTGTAGTGTATTTGGTTGGAAACCATGATTTATTTCATCCTGAGCATGGGTATGCCCGCCTCAGAGAGACAATTGTTATTTTTGCAGATGGCACCTCCCGAACTATGGTCCCAAGCTCACTCGTTTTTGTACATTGGTGAATATTTTGTAATGTATTTCGGCCATTAGATGCTCTTCCGACCTCACACATTAGGGGGCATCTGTTATAACCCTAAATTTATCTACACATTCATACCTAACCTTTGGCCCTCTTACTTGCATTTTTTTCCAAAGCACTACTGAGTTGCTCTTCTAAAAAACCAATTTTTTGAAGATGTACGCTCCCTGCACCAATACTACCCATGTACATACACTTTCTGCACCACTACAACTTGTGTACATACACATGCTGCACCATTACAACCCGTGTATACTTGCAAAAGTTGCAAAAAATAAAAATTTGCAAGGAATTCGTTGAGATTACGGGCTATTGGGTAGTTTCCCAACTAATCCACCACTTATAGCCTGTCACCCAACCAAATAACCATCCTTTTGTCATATAAAAGGAGGTGTTGGGGTATCATTCCACATCTATACATAAGAACAGTGAAACTCTTCCCATTTCACATCCCCTCCTTACCGAAGTTATTGCATCCCTTTTGTGAGAATTTCCTCAACATTTCCTCATTAGCCCTTCTTCCTCCATCAAAACCCATTCACTTCCCAAGAAAAGCTCTGAAGGTTGAGAGGAGAAGCCATACAAAGGTGCACTTGGAGCTTGGTGAATAGGATCCTGGACCAGGTTCGTGGAGTAGTAGCCGACTTTGATTGTAAAGGTATAATCATTGAGTTATTAATAAAAGTATTACTTTTCTTGTCCCAAATCATGGTGTACTGAATGCTTTTATTGGTTTATGTTTTGACACTCTAACATCTAACCCTAATTTGTATATGAAATAACATACTTGTAGTTTTCTATTTGTCTATCTTTGAATGCAGGTCAACCCTAGGAGGAGGTGTCTAGTCAACAAAGCTTTCAAGCACAAGGGGATCATCACCGGACACGGAGTAGAGGTATAGTTCCCTGATCCCCCTCATCTTTGATTTTCTTGTATGAGTTTTGGTATGTTTGGGGTAGTTTAGAGGAGTAGTTGACTTTTAGACGGTTAATTGATCTGCCTACATTTTGAACCCAAGTGTAGTCATAGGGGGGTTTTTCCCGCTAGCAGCAAGAGTTCATAACTCACCAATTTTTTGCACTTTTGTTGGTGGAAATCAACCATAGGCACCAAATTCTTTCACTTGTATAAGAAAACTTAGGAAGGAACTAGTAGAAAGTGTGTATTAAGCACTAATATTATTTCCACCTCATATAAATTAACAACCTTTAGTTTGGTGATCTACAACTCTAGTCATATTTTGCATCTTTGCAAAGATGTTAACTTATCACTTTTACCCTTAATTCGTTCTTGGGTAAACTAAGCACAAAATACTAATTCCTAAACAATGCAAAATTGGAAAATTTCCTCTAGGACAATTTGTCTATATTGTTGGAAATATGAAATGTTGGAGGAAAACATTTCCACATATGTTTTCTCGAGTTACTTTTATTTAATAAAAACTTTCCAAAACTATAAAAAAGTGTCATGGAATAGAGGATTTGGCCTCATTTTTCCAATTTGTTTTAGAACACTTTAGAATCTATTGAAACAATTTTCTAGGTTTTCTCATGCTTGCCTATATTTCTTATTTTTAAATTTCATCATCAATGGAGTTGGTGGTGGTAAGTTCAGTCTTGTCATCTAAAAACTACTCATTTTTCGATTTTCTAGGAATTTGTTTCTAAATTTGCAAACTTGAGACCAAGGACATTTTTTATGGACATCATCACTACAAAGTTCCACATGAATTTTCAACTCAACTCGCCTTCATGTGCTCAATTTTTTCCCAAAATAATATTTTGGTTCTAGAATGTTTTTAAACGATAAATTAATTATTTAAGCATATTATTACTATGCTTGTCATGTGTCAACTTCTTATTGGTTGTGTGAACCCCTTTCAGTTCCTTCCAATTTCTATGGATCAGACCCACTTGAACAATCCCGTCTCCATGTTTTTTGGGTTGATCCATGTTACATAGGTCATAACCCATTTGATGTACTAGTCATGTCAAATATCATAATTCCTTGCAAAAAATCCTAGGAACTTTTATGTGGACCTCATACCTTTCTATGTCCTTGGGTCCTTTCATTTGGAACACTTTCCAAGGGTGATGGGACAATGGTACCCTCCTTCATTAGCCTCCATCACCATTTTATTTTACACTACAAGGGGAGACCCCCACCAATGCACTCTGGGATATCAACCTAGATTCATGGGTGAGATATTGGTTGTTCATGGTAAAATAGAGATCCTCCACTCAAGTATCTTACCAAATATGTCATGAGTTATTATGTGTTGTTGATCTAGATCGATGAGTATAATATTATCCATTTGTAGAAAAGTTGGGCCTCTCTCCTAAATCCTTTTCCATATTTCACAAGAGATCCTAAGTCGTTGATCTATATCCATGAGTGAAATCTTGGTAGTTTACATAAAAGTATCCCCCATTAAGGTACATGCATGATGCATCGATTATTTTATGTTATTGATTTGGCCATGGTCCAATGGATGAGATCATAGTGGGCCCGTCCAATGTCCACTTGATTGTGACTTGACCCCCTTCACATTGTCAAATGGAATAACAATTTTATCTTCCACCTTATGCATGGCCCGCCTCCTTCACGACTGCAAATAATCTAGTGTTAATGATATCTAGTTATTTCATGGATCCAAGGAGTAGTCCAATCAACCTCTTGATTGTGTATAATATGTTTCTTGTATCTTAAATAGACACCCATAATATGAATCTCCTACATATTTACCATAATTTATGGTACAATCCTGAACATCAACCATGGATATGAGAATATAACACATGGTTCATATAAGACCCATTTCTAACCATTTCAACTTCTATCACCAACAAATTTGGGCATTTATACCAAATTTCACCATTTAAGTTATTTTTTCCCAATTTCCTCTAAGCCTTGGAGAATAATTTCCCCACTTGGAGCAACAATTTTGTACACTCCAAGGGATTAGAACTTGATACCTCTTAAAACCATATCAAATTCATTTTGGATCTACTTCATTAACACACTCATAATTTCAATGTCAAATTTGACATGAATTTGACTTGTATATCTCAACCATGAGCTCGTGATTTCCAGCAACATTGAGCTCATAATCTGTAAATGATGCGTGCATGTATTCTCTAGAATTTGGAATGACCCCATTTGAATAACTGCAATAATATTCACTCCCAAGAGAGTTATTATAGGTCTTCCCATTTCCTAGTGTTGAACCATAAACCTCATATATTAATATTGGCTTTGTTTCCATAACCTACCCATAGGAATTAATATTAATCAGATTTGAGAATTGAAGACATTATATTCAACATATTGGATGTTCATGACATTTTCCCCAATCCTCATTAAGGATTTTTTTGAAATATTTTTTATGTAACTATAACTTCTATCTTAACGTTTAGATTTTTTATAGGTGTTACAACCTAGTACTATAAGTTGAGTTATGACACCAATTTGTGGTGTCCCCAAATGTCTCTCTTAGCCATTATCACTTCCAAGAATATTTCTCAACTTCGTTAATCATCTAAGAAGAAACAATTGACCTATAACAATAATATAATACAAAATTCACAAGAAAATATAAAGTATTAATAGAAATAACATTGTATATTATTAGTTAATTCATTACCCATTTAATTCAAGGAATTATAGAAACACAAATCATTTTACAAAGAGATAATTATGAATACCTATTTGTAATTGAATCCATTTCCACTAAACTAGTTGTTGAGGAGTGATTTCCTATCCATAGGAATCATATATGAATTTCATCCCCAAGCCACACCATGATACCACCAGGAAGAAGGAGGATCTTACAAAGCTCTAATATCACTTATCTAGATCCATTACTCTCATGCTTACTTAATGGGCGCTCACACAAAGTTGATGGATAAAAATGTGGCAATGGGGTGTGAAGGAACGTGTTCACATTCTTAATCCTACAACTTTGATGCTCATTGAACCGCTACACACACTTTCTAACTCAAATTTGTTAGGAACTTTCACGTGTTCTTGAGAAAGAGTGTGCACGCATTCCTGAGAAACAGATGTTCAGGAACATGCACACATTCCTGAGCATGAACTCACAAATGTTCTTGAGAAACATATGCTCAGAAAAGTGCATGTATTCCTAATCAATGCACATGCTTAGGAATGCATGCACATTCCTAAGTATAAGTGTGCACAAACTTTAGTATGCATGAGAGTTCCTAAGAAAGAGCATGTGCACATTCTTGCGCCTATATCCTTCAATCCTTCCTATGTCTCTGGTTCAAAGGAAATGTATAGGTTCATTCATACACACATCTACTCTAACTATCTGACTCTATAGGATACCCTAGAGTCAAGGTAAGCCCCATAAATGGTAGACTACTAGAGCCCCTAGATAGTGATAAATAATCACTTGTTACATTCCTGTAACTTTTAAACCTTTGAAGTGATCAAATAGTAGACCAAAAATAGCCTAAATGTTTTTGTCGATACCTCCTGACCTCCCATGTGACCCTCTTTAACAATCAATAATGTGTGCATATCATTTCCAAGACCCTAGGACACATACCCACTACTCAAAAAAACTTAGTGGCACTAACATCCCCAACCATAAGTCGATCCAACAAACAATGCCTTATACATATAAGTCCACAAACAACACCTTAAACACAAATGAAATCTTGAACCATGAACAACACCTTGAACCAATATGCATGGCATTCCAAGTGTATCCTTTACCTCTTAGTGGGCATATTGTCACCATTAGGGTTTTTGGAGAAGTAGGGAATAGTATTAAGATAGAGAAGGGGAAAAAATTGTTTGAGATTCATGTGATGACTCATACTCTTTATCACCAGGTTCTAGTTTAAAAAAATATCAAGGAAGTAACCTTAGAATAAAAACCAATCCAAGTGAAAGTTTTAAGTTTACTAAATGATTATAGAAAGCATTCTACTATGAATGGTTCTTCTCATTTAAAGGTCAAAGAGATCACCATTGTGTCAAAAGAGAATCAATTCTAAACATAAAAGAAAGATAAAATAGAGTATTTAAAGTTAAAGTTGCTCTACATATCTCTAAGGCATGTATCAAAAGGAATTCACATACAAGACAAGCCTCATTGTAGAAAGTAGAATGTGAATTAAGTGATTGGTATCAAACCAATTTTTCCAAGTGAATACCTCTCAATACATTTTAGGCTTACAAAGTAGACAAGGAAATAGAGAATGTTGGAAATAGTTTCATAGGATTCCTCTCAATTCCTCAATTTCAAATCAAATGGAGATGAGGTTTATAAATTCAAAGGGAAGCAATCAAATAAAGTTTGAGGGATATAAAGGACAAGCATATAATTCATTTCTAAGTTTTTCTAAGGTTCCTAATAAAGAAACAAGATAGAGTGAACAAACACACAAGAAGTATCAGTTGGAGAAATGCATCCGAAGCCTACATGCAAATAAGGAAAATAATGGTAATCTCAACAATATAGATACATGGAAAACTCAATGCAAAGGATGATCATGACTCCAAATCAAAATCAAAATAAAAAAGCAATCAAAAAATATATATTCATCAAGTATCAAAGGGTTGAGTGGTTAGTATGCACAAATAAATACATTGTACAAGTCAAAGAGGAGAAATCAACTACTAGGATACTAAAATTTTCATTTTTCACCATTTCAAAGGTAAAGAACAAATGCTTTGTTCAAGGAAATATTAAAGTATATGCAATATTTTTTCCATTAATCTTAAATTATGTCATCATTCAAAATCAATCATACATTTCAATCATACTATCCCATCTATTCACACACACACACACACACACATCTATTTATTGTAACGTACTATCCAATTCCATATTAATACTCCTTTTTATCAACATCATCTTGTTTTTTCAAAACAATGTATTTAGGAACTTCTTATGGAAATTGGGGGGTTTTCCCAATTTCTTATGGAAAAGACCCAAAACCTCTCTTGACACAAAGGCACCACCGTTATCACTAACAATTTTGAGAGGTGGACCAAAGAAGGAAAATGCATGTTCTTGTAGAAAGGATACAACATGTTCTGCCTTATCATTCATTAACGAAACAAATTTGGGCCACTTCGTGAAATAGTCAATTGTGGTTAAGGATAAAATGTGATTATTAGAAAAGTGTGGTTTCGAGAATAATTCACAATTGACTATTTCTTAAAGAAACACTTGGTAAAGGGAAAATATTTGCTCACTAGGTTTAGGGGCACACCTAAAAACTTTTTCTTGCCACTTACTCGTTGGAAATAATCACATGATATCACAAACATGAAATAATTGTGAAACAGGGTGGGCTAATAGAAACCATAACACATAATTTTATGCATAGTATCTTTAGCAGGGGAATTCCCACCATTATGGACTTGCAAATGAGCACCATCCTGAAATTTACATAGTATAGATTTGGCTTGGGACTTACCAACAAATCAAAGAAACAGACCATCAACATGTCTATGGACCAACCAATTGTTCTACATAGCATACTTAGTACTTTCTAACCTTAGTCTCCTTTTTTCATTGGCTTGGAAATGGGAAGGGAATTGTTGGTTTCACAAGTACAAGATGATGTCCTAGTGCCAAGGGTCAACAATTTCATCATAGTCAACATCGAAACATTACATTTAAAAAACAACAAGAAATGAATCCATTTACATTCCATTTACAAATAGTCTCATACACGGGTCATTATCATGAGCACCAATATTATTGCATGGATCAAAAAATGCAACCAGGTCTTCGTTAATAGAAGTTACCTATTCCCTAAAAACCTAGGTAGATGATATTTAAATTTGTGTAATGGATTAATAATAAGAATAATGTATAGAGGAGACGACACATGTTATGGGGTGGCATCTTCATGTACCTCATATTGGAATATGCTAATATTTTTAATTACGTTTTCATGATTATTCTACATAAAATTAGATTCAATGGAGAAAACAAGGAACATAAACCACCACATTTTTATCTAACCAAATGGACTAGAGAATTAATGCACAAGTTAAGTTAAATAAACAAGATTCAATACCTGAAAATTTTAAGAAAAATTTCATGAAGTTGAAATGGAGGTAGAAGAAGAGTTGTCCTCATGTTTTGAGGAGGTACTCCCACACCTTCCTAAGGCCTCATAAACCACATAGAAAGTAACCACTATCAAAATAAAGGTAACAACAACACAATATAAATCATCATGTCAATCATACATGAGTGGGAAGAACCAAAATCACAATATAAATCATCAAGTCAATCATACAAATCAGTTTCAATTAGAAATGAAATAACAACTCAAATACATGGATGTTCAATGGTTGTCCTCGTATGAATTTTTTTTAATGTTTCTCCAATAGATATCTTGCGATAGTTATTATAACAATTAAACCAACACTTAAAGAAACAACAAAATAATAAAATAAATTAACAAACATTTTTATGACTAAATAATAATTAAAAAGACTTGATTGCATGAATACTTGAATGATCTCCTCTTGGTTTCGAGAATAATTTATTGGAGTAGTCTAATCTTGGAGCAAACCTCCCTTGATTTGACGAAGAAACAACAAAGTCAACATTGACTTTGTTGTTTTTCTGTTGGATCGATGGAGGTTTTCTCCAAGACTATACAAATCTTAATTTATTCTCTTCTAAACATGGCCAACCATGTGAAGGTGGAATATCGTATGTCCACCCCCACGCTTCACATCACTCTCAATTCCCTAGTACCCAATCTATCTACTAGAAAATAGTTGAAAGCAACACATTAAGATTCATGCATATACACTAGCAAAACAACAAATTCATAAAGAAACATATGTGGTTTCGTGGATAAAGAAACATATAGCAATCATTCATTAACATGTGACATTTATTCACTCATTCATTAATCATAAACACAAAATATTTCATCTCAATAATTTTTATCATACAAAAATATTTTTTCACAATATGGTACATGATGTTTCTAAGTACAATCATTTCTTTTTTGCTTGAAATGAATTCAGAAAGTAGGTTGTCACTTCCTTCTTCCCCTTTAGTTGTTCTGGCCTCTGCATATCTTATTGACGACCTGGTCATGTACTCACGAGGAAAGGTTGTTGCAAGGGTGGGTGCGGATCATCAGTTGCAATAAGAAAAAAATGTTAAATTGATATTTTTGTTATTATTATTACAATTATTTCATTAATGAAAAGAATATTAGAGCGTTCTTTACCTACTTGATTAGTGGAGGCAAGCATAGTAGTTTTAGATGCAGTCATATGTTCATATTCTTGTCTAGCCTCATCCTCTAGATGCTTTGGAGTTGAAATAGAAAAGGTTATAATTAATACACCATTTGCAATTAAATATTTTTAATTGTAATCCATACTACATTTTTTATAGCACATGAAATACCTCCAGTACCGAGTTGTACACCACCTTCATTGGGTGGTAGTCTACCACCACTAGGTTGTGTTCCGCTAATGGAGACACATGTTTCTTTGTTGGTTACCTGCTTAATACAAACAAACACATGACTTTATGGCTGAAAATAATTATCAATAGATTGTACAAGCAATTAATTATAAATAACTTTCGATGATTTTATTTATTTGTCAGTCGGTTTGAGTGTTGGAAGGTTGTTTTCCCCCCAAGATTTTTTTTACATTCAACCACACCTTGAAATCTGTGCTTGAAAGAAAACTTGAGGTCTTCTTGTGTTGGAGCTTATTTGAACTCCATTCCCTGCAAATTTTCACAAGAACATTAACTTTGTTTCTTCTCTAAAATTCAATTAAAATTGTTAACAATATATAATTTGGATAAAATTGATTTTTTTATACTTACAATTTGTACTGGCAGTTTTGAGTAACCACCCGGGCCAAGTTTGTGTTTCCCATGTTTTTCAATTCTGTCCTTGCTGGCTTTGGATTTTTTTGGGATCCTGTATTAAAAATTTTCAAATACGTAATTAGATATTGCAATGGCGATAAATCATCATAATTACATTATTAGAAGTGTCGCATACCTTCCCGAGTCGGGTGGTGTCTTTCCTTCTTTTCAGAGCATCTTATCCTTTGCATATTCTTGTATTTCCTTCTACTCCCACTCAAAAATCATTGGGAGACACTCATACTTAGGGTTCTTTTGCGGATGAACCCTGTATTGGTCCCACATATATTTCAAATATGCACCTGCTTTTGAGGAGACTCCAGATTTATTGAAGGAGCCCTCACCGGACATAACAACCAACTTGTTAATGAGCTCATATTTTAACTTGGACCTTTGTGAATTACACCTTGTGCATATGGTGGGCCCAAATATATCCAATGTCAGGTCATTCATGCCTTTATAAAATGTGTCATTTTCTGCAAAACCATATTATCATTAGTTTAAAATAATTGCACATTATACGTAAATTTCAATTAGATTGTACATAATAATTAAAACACATCTTACTTACTTGGAAGATTTTCTATTTTCATATAGATGAGCTCATCGTTTACCAAAAAGGTAACCTTTAGTGTTCCCATGCTAGTGACATGGGAAGATCCAAGAAAGCATGCTTCAAAATGTGCAAAGCCTTGCTCTGCATCAACATCATCATGTGCACATTCTGGCATGTTCTCATCAAGGTCGGGTGTAGTACCAACATCGACCCTGGAGGGTGTAGCGGTCTGAGTGACTGGCGTGTCGGTGTAGCAACAACACTGGTACCAACATCAACCTCTGTAGCATGATCATGTGGATCAAAATCCTTTAAAAACTCCTGTACAAATAAAGAGGTTTTTAGAAAAGGAATTGTAAGAGTATAGAAATTAAAATCCAAAATAAATAAATGGGATAAATAAATATCTTTCTTGCCTCATAGATTTTAATTTTTTTCATGAAGGATTTAATTCTTTCCTTTATCTCATGTGTCTGTGGTTGAATCTCAATCAAAGAAGAAAATTAGATGTTTGATTTTCTCAGAAGCTTCTTTATTGTTTGGATTGGGTTAGGGGAGGAAAAAAAATTTTCATGGTTAATATCTTCCTCAGTATAATCTATGGACTTCTCTAAGGATGTTTCCTTCCCCTGTCACCCTACGAAAATGGTGTTTGCAACAAAGCAATGTCAATATAAGAATTAGAAAAAAATGAAGAAAATCAATGTATGCGAAATAAAGTTCCATAACATCATTGTAGTGGATGATTTACTTGTAAAAAGCATAACATCAAAATATTTACAACTTTGAGGATTCATCCTAATGTGGTAGCAAATAAAGGATTGATATTATCATTAAATGTATTTCCATATGAGTTTTTAGTTCTAGTTTAGAGGATCATATTGAAGACAGTGTATGTTTCTTGTGTATATTAGATGTTTCTTGTCTCTATTAAAAAATTATAATCATAAAATATCAGATTCATTCCTTATAGGTTGGGTAAAATAGTATACGTACTTCCCTCATAATAGTAATGTTTGTATCTACTCGATTAAAATTGTAATCAATCAACAACTCTTCCCCTGCAACTATTGATTTTATTGCACATACAAATACAAGGTTTCCTTCATGCCCCTTGTTATAACCCTATGTTTCATAGGATCACCTGGTGATTATAATATATTCTTTTAGTTGTATTATATTGAAAATAATTTTTTATTCTGCAAATGATCTACAAGGAAAAAGAAAAAGAAAAAAGAAAAAGAAAAGAAGAGAAAGAAAATACAAAAATACAAAAATCAAAAGAGGGTATGAAAAAAAAGAAAAAGAAAAAATGATAAAACCCCATGAAATAATTTGTCTTGATTCATACTGTCTAACCATGATCAAGATAATTCAATTTATGCAGATATGATAGTGAATAAATTGGTCTAAACAGTCTAATCTTAGCCTAATTAGATAGGTTAGTGAATAAGTTTGATCAAACAGTTTAATCTTGGTCAAATGTCTTAGGCTAGACTAATTGTTGACCCAACAGTTTAATCTGGGTTAATGTGCTAGGTACTTAGATTAGGAGATAGGTTAGTATGCTTTTTTTCAATAAAAGCTTGTTAGAATTTGATTAAATGTCTTTGATTTGAGTTAAAATGATGTATTTTTGACCCCTTGGTGACAAAATGAAGAAAGTGGAGCTGCAAAAACCCATGAAATGATTTTATCCTAAGTTTTGTGGTGATATGACAGTTTTGGCACATTGTGTTAAAGGACGTGCTAATCTCAGTGGCTGATCAAAGTGCACTCAGATCGAAGGTCATCAAAGAATATCATACCCCCCCGACCTTTGTGCCTTTAACGGTGGGGGGGGTCCGAGTTGGTGGTATTTCCTGAGCAGTCCCCTCATAACATTTTTCCTTTCTGTTAACTTGGACCCCCCTCACTCCTTACCACTTACCACCTACCCCCCCCTCCGAGTAAACCTCCAAACCACCCATCCTTACCACCTCCGCACTCCACCGCCGCACTCCACCGCCACACTCCACTACCATGCCTACGCATCACACTCTACTCACCTATCGCCCGTCACATCCCATCCACCCATTGGTGACTCATTACTGTCCACGTCACCTCCATCCACTCGTTGGCCATTCAATTCCCTCTGCATCACATCCAATATGTCTATTGGCCTATCAATGCAGTCGACCATTACCGTTACCCGTCCAACTCACCATCCACTCCATAACAGACACCTTGTTTAGCCATTTAACTCCGTTCTTTCGCCATTTTGCACTGTTCATCGATCTAGACATAGTCGACGCCACCATTTCCCATTCTCAAGACAACTGTGATCAAATCTCACAGTCAAAAACGTCCATTAAAACCTGGTAAACACAAACTACACCTTTCCCATTTGCAGGTATTCGTTTGACAATGACGCCCAAATCCAAATACTCTGAGACTGTAGAAAATACTTTCCTCCCTCCTCCCATTAATATGGATCATATCCCCCTAGCCGAAAAATATTATTTAATTGCAGAGCCGAAGTGTGAATTAGACTTATTCAAATTAAACTTATGGCTCAAAGATGTTTTTCTGGATCAGAGCGATGAGATCAGACTCTGGGAGTCCAATCTCCCACTGTACTTGTTTCCTCGGACATACCATTTCCCCAAGTTTTCCATGAAATTCCAAGCCCACTATCTTCCCAGCCAAAGGGCCATTGTCTCTTCACCTTGAGAAACTATTTTTACCATCACCCCTCAAACGATAGACCAGATACTATAGATACCCAGAAACAATTCTGCCTCCCCCTTCTCCATTGAAATCTTGACTGAGCTATACCAGAAATTGTCTTTCCCATAGAGAGCTCAGATATTTGAACTTTTTCTACTCGAAAATGCTCAATTACCCAAGATGAATCCCCCATATCATTCCTCCATCTTCTTAGTCAAAGGAAACCAAATCATCTCATCCCTATGTTGCCTCCTAGGATACTATTATGATGAATGGGTAGATGAACCCATTCTGGTATTTCTATCCATTTTATCTAATGAGGAAAAGGCTACTACACAGTTTGACTATAGTCATTTTCTAGATGACAACATCCATGAACAACTGTTCAAGTTTTCTACAGAAGGTATGTTCAAGTATTCTTCAATATTGGTGTACATATTCCTCTTTTTCCAAGCAGACAAGTTCTCCTTCTCCCAACAGAAATTGGACCAAGATGGTAACCCTCAACTTGTAACCTCCTAGACATCCATAGTGAGGAAGAACTCATCTAAGTTCAACTTCAATCAGTTTATCGACCAATTCTACCATCCAGTGGTATGCATGCTCAATGGAAGATCAAAACCAATTGTAAATGAGGAAATTAAGAGAATTATACACTTGTCATACCTAGCTAAAACTAGGGACTAGTACCTCTACTAGGATAATACAGAAATCAAAATCCATGGTTGTGAATTACCCCCTTACAATATGCCAAAGTATTTACCTATCAGGATATTTTCTCTGGAATATATCAGACAGATGATAAATTCAGATGATATTCACTTTGTAGCTTTCAAGAACAAACAGTAGCTCAGGATCAAAGGTCAGATAGGTTCTTTCATTTGCAACAACAGAGATGTAGGGGAGGAAGCAAATAAACTGTTACAAGAAATGAATTTCAACCTTAGTTTCCCATGGCACTATGACCCTTGTGGAATTATTGGAGAAACTAGGGTAAAGAAAAAAAATTCTCCTTATGCTCATGTGGCCAAACCTGAGATTGAGAAATTCATGAACTAGACAGAGTGGGAAGAAAACACTCTGCTAGACATGGAACAACAGTATTCACCTACAAGAATCTCACATACCAATACTCCATAGGTACATGTAGAGAAGAGACCCAGAAAAGAAGTATCTCCTTCAGTCACAGATGTCTTAGCAGAAGACTTCCAAGTCTACAGGAAGAGGACCAAAACTATCCATACACCTGACAGGTCCAGAGAAGAAGAGACTCAATCCACCATAGTTATGGAGGGACCACATTCATCACCCTTCTCATGTATCCAACATACAATTTCCACTTACTCATCCAAGAAATAGAATAATACCACATTGACAACTAAGTCCTCACAGGAGCTTGCAGGACTTAATATTTTCTAGAAGTATAACTTGATTAAAAAGAAGAATGAGCTGCTGACCAACAACACCTATGCACAGTTTTTGAATAAAACATCCATAGCACAACACATGTTATTTTCTTCCTTCGACATAGAGAAAGGAAGAATGCATATGAAATTCCTGCATGCATAAGTTCATCACCCCAAGGCAGTTTCTGATTACAAAAGGGAAACATTTGAGTTTGATGTAAAAGAAGTGCATCCAGCTGATCAGATGGATATGCACAAACAAACTGGTGAGATGATTTTCTCCACCCTGAAAAATACCTCCATGACTGTTGCAAATTTGCAGGTCTCCTTAAACAATGTCCAGTCTCAATTGAAGTTGGATAAGATATCTTCCCTAGCAAAAGATAACAAGATCAAATCTCTGGATGAGTTGGTACTCAAGATTGGATATGATACATCAAATTTTAAAGCAATTGAGGAGCTACTAAAGAATAATAATGTTTACATAGCATCCTTAAGGAAACAACTGAATATCCCATCCACAGAAGACCCCCAGGCAAAGGAAATGGCTGAGACTGAAGGCCACAAGGAGGAAATGCTGGAATTAATCATGGAGTAGAATGCGTAGATTAAGGAGATGGAGGCCGAGCTAGATAAGTTAGTTAAATATAAGGAACAGACCGTGCCAATGGATAGCATACCATTGAATGCAGTTCCTCTCACAGGAATTAGTACATCAACAACAACCACAACAATAGAACTTCCATCAGCTATTCCAATGACAGCTCTAGATGCATCAGAAAATTTGCCAAAGTCAATGGAGGACATGAACCTGAAAGGACAGGAAATAAAAATACTACAGGAAGAGATTAATAACCTCTAGAAGATGAAGTCCACATTTAAGTCTAGCTACAACACTGAGATGCACAAATCACGGAGGCTCAAACAAGAACTGTAAAAGCTGCAAAAGGAGACTATCATGGACAAGACACTATCAGAAGCCAAAGAAAACATATGGATGGAAATCAACCAGTCAATGACAGAGATATGGACCCTTATACAAATTGTGTTTGAACAATATGAACTTGTGTAGAGAGCCAGACAAGCCATTGACAAGATAAGGGGAGAATTGGGAGAAAAGCCTACCGAGGCCACATAAATCACCAGGTTCTTGAATTCTAAGACCAAAAAAGAGTTGGAAGCATTGGAGATTGAGAATAGGACAGAGACAATCCTTGAGGTCAAGAAGGTTTTTACCAAGAAGGGATTGATGTTGCATCTTGAGGAGAAAGCCTAGACAATGGACATAGGAGTACAAAGGTTTTTCAACAAATTCGACTCACTGCATAAGAAAGGTCTTCCAGGGTTACTAGTGATCAATGATAAACTGATTACTCTATCAGACTACAAACAAAATATCCTCACAGTGGAAAAATATGGTTCTAAGTTTGTAGGCATACAAGGTAGCATAACTGGCAAGGATTTCTTAGAAACTCTAGAGTTGGACCTGGGCATCCAACATGAGATAAAATACCAACCTTTGCCAAGTACATAGAGATGGATGAAACTTACAGAAGGTTACTCAAGGTTTCCATCCCTAGTCAAAAGAGATGGGAAGACCTATGTGACTTACTCGAGTAAAGATGGCAGGGACATTCAAAGTCAACATGAGGAAGACAATCAAAGTCAAGGGGATGAATCACCAACTACTTTCCCAAAAATCAACACTTAGGATTCAAATACATCATCAACAATCCTATTATTTTGTAATTTGTATCTAGTCAGTTAGATTTTTATTCCACCATATCTCAGTCATTAATGATAGGATCAAATGTAATTGTGGTATAAATACTTCTTACTTTGAAGTATTGAGGGTTGAGTTTTGTGCCCAGGAAGCTATCTTTGTAATGTTTTTGAGAAGATCGACCAGTAATAAAAAGACCGATTCACAAGATTCTTGCGTTTGGATGTTGGTGATGTTTATCTTTCTCTGTTAATGTTTATCTTACCCTGTAATCATTTTTTTTTCTTCTGTTTCTAATCGTTTAAAGGAAGTTAATGAATAGAATTTTTCTCGTGCACTCTGTTTCTGGTCTTTAGCAATTTACATGTTATTTCATCTGATATTAAGTGAATAAATTCGTAACTTATTCTTTACTTAGTTGAATCTCACATGTTCTATCTTTTCACCACATTTAATCTTAATAGATCCAACATCCTTATTATCTCGCCTTATGAAGAAATATTATAAAATCTGTAATCAGATCTTGATCTTTAACACATACCCCATAATCCAATGGGTGTTTAAAGAAATATTTCAACCATTCTTTATAAAAAAAACAACAAACTCACATTATTTCAACTAGACTAATATCTAAAACTTAAACATATCTAAATCTTACATAGAGATCCCTCTCTGAAACTGGCAAGACTAGATCCAGTTTCGAAGTGGTTTTGGTAAGTTACCTCTGTTAATTTCTTCTTCCCTTAACAACCTCTGGGAATTATAGAGTGCTAACATAGTGGCGACCATACTAGGGACTAGACAAACTTTCCATCCTTACAATTTATTTTCCCTAGATAAAGAAAACTTTATTTATGAACAATTAAAGATCTAACTTTCAAGAGATAAAGGTGCAAAGGTTGTTGAAGTTTGTATACATTAATTTAGATTTCCTAAAAAGTTTAAAGTTCTGGCTCCTAAACGAATTCACACTAGATCTCATCCTGATCCAGAACCTGCAACAATAGTAGACAATCCAAAAAAATTACTCAGAAAAAGAAACATTGTAGAAGGTCAAGGGAGTAACAATCCTCTTCATAGGGCCACTTCTCTCCCAAACAAACTTATCACAATCCAGGACCTTGAGTTTGACATACCTTTTGAGTAGAGCCTTTTCAAAACCAAATCTGATAGCTTTATGAATGAAATAGTTCTAGATCAAACCATCCTCCAACCTAGAACTCCTGAAAGACTTTCTCCTAGAGCAGGTTTTGATCAATGGTTTCTTCAAGAGTTTAAGAAGTTATAAGATCTAGTATAAAATATTGATCAAGATTTGTATAAAGCCCACTTTCAATAGTAAGTTTAACTTTCTACCCTTACTATTGCTGCAACTTCTGTCAAGCCTCAAAAAACTCATTATGTACCTCCCAATCCCGCTTCTTCTACCTCTTCTGTCACTTCCCCACCAATCATACAAGTTGTCATTCAATCTCCTCCACCAATCATGGAAGAAAGATATGCTCCCTTGGTGTTAGATGCTCCCTTACATGCCATGCCCCAGGATTATCAAACCATGATTCCTCAGTTTGATAGTACTGGATCCCTTAATGCACAACAACACGTGGATAAAATGAATGATTACTTTGATTTGTAGGAAGTTGACGAGGCAGATGTCCAGATGAGACTTTTTGCACAGAGTTTGACTGGCGATGTCAAAGAGTGGTTTAAATCATTATGTGTCTAACATTGCTTATATTGTTGCTTTTCACCAAATTTTTCTCAACAGATGGGAGGTAAAGAAAAACCCTCTCCAAATTTTATCAGAATATGAAAATATCAAAAGGAATCAAGGAGAAATAGTACAAGACTATTGAATTCATTTCAATAATCTATATAACGCAATTCATGATGATATCAAGCCTCCTCAAGGTTTGGCCTTAATCAAGTTCCCTGATGGATTTGATGTTGATATGTCATACCAACTGAGAGAAATAAATTCTTCCACTTTAGAAGATATGCAGAAAAGTGCAGTGAGTGTTGAAGCAAATCTATTAGCTAGAAGATCCAAACAAAGAACAAAAAGAAGAGTTACAATTAAATAAGAACCTTCTACTTCTACTTTAGATAACAAAATTGATTCTTTAGTGAGGACCATGGAGAGAGTGATGGACAGATTGAAAATCAATGACAGAAACCCTCCTAGAGAAAATCAACCCGCTCCTCAGATTCAAAATCCAAATTTCAGAAGGAACCCTCCCCAGATCAGACAGAGAGAGCCCATAGATCAAAGGGAACATAGAGGACCTGATCAAAATATTAGGTCTCCTCTGCAAGAAAACTATGTTGATGAAGGGGAAGCGATAATTGAGGAGTTGGATGACATTCACATAAACCTTATGGGGGTTAACGATAACGATTCCATTTTTCTCACTCAGGAAGAACAAGCAATTTTTCTCCTTTCACAGACATAAGTAGATGAGGAAGAATATGAACAACAAGCCTTCAAGAATGCAATAATGGAAGTCCACAAATGATACAACTTGAGAAGTAATAAGTCTAACGACAACCCAACTAAGAAGACTGTTGAAACTAAGAAAGTTGCCAAAGCCAAGAAAACCTCAGATACTACTCCTAAGAAAGCTCCTGAAAAGAATAATTTAGACACTCCTACAAAAAGAACTCCTGAATCTTCACCAAGAACAACTCAAACTGATGTTTCATCCACAAGTCATCCTAGCACCACTGCACATAAAACTGTGACTGACAAATCAGAATTGCAGAGCCAAAGCAGAACTTCAACCACTTTCATCTTGGAAAGTAAATTGGCTAAACTGAAGATTCCTATTCCTCTGACATAACTAATGAACAAATATGATTACAAATCATAGGTGATCAAAGCATTAAACATTGAAACAAGAGTAGGAAAAAAATCATTAAACATTGGATCAGGAGTACGCACAGACACTGTGAATTTTTTTGATGATCAACCTGAGATGTTGTTTGGTCTCGAGGTTGAGGGACAGACTGACAATGGCTCTGTTCCTCCTTTCTATATCTGTCTAAATATTCATGACAAAACAGTACAAAAACACTATGTTGGACTCTGGTGCTTCTCATAATCTTATGTCTGTTGGCATAGGGGCAGACCCAGGGTTCAATGCTTCAACAATGCACCAACAAAACACTAACTACTGACCCTTTCAACAACACCTACGAAGCGGATGAAGTCTCACCTGAGGTAGATGCAGGGGGGGTTGCAAGACTCAGGTGTCTACAACCAAGATGGGACACAGATCTGTGATTCTGATACTTAACAGAGCACTTAAACAACAATATGCATTATTTCTTTAATCTCATTCACATCACAGATAAAACCCTTATTACAGATCAACGCAGTAACAATTAAGATCAAGCCCTTAAAACCTCTTGGCACATATCATTAGTTCATATCTCGCATTCATTTACACCATTAAGCACTAAGCTACAACATTAGATGCATTCATTATACTTAACAACAACAACACTAAGCAAATAACTACATAAGCAACATCACACAAAGCACATCAAGACACATGATATACGTGGTTCACCCCAGTGTGGGGCTATGTCCACCAAATTATTCTTCTTCTTTATTAGTCTTTGATCTTCTTACATTCATCTACTCCTGTGCACAAAGCCACAGAGCCCAACTCCGCAGCAGACAAGTTATATGCACACAATGCACTAGATCCACCTTCCCCAAAATCAGGTCAAGGCACAAAGACAACTCCTCAATAGCACAAAGCCTTACTTTACACTTGCACTTAGCTCTGCAAGCCCTTAACACATTATTTCACAAAGCCAACCAGATCTACTTCTTACAATGCTTAGCTACTTATTTATATTATTACAAAAAGGCCTAATCATGGGTAAACCCATGGGTTGACATCCCTTAACCTGTTACATAAACCCTAAAAACCCTTTGCTGGGTCCACAAGCCCGCAAAATGGGCGAGATCCCGCGATCTCTGCTCCGCCTGGGTGCTACATATTTGACCAACTTATCGAAGTCCCAAATATGGTTAAACATGAACAATGTTTCCTCAAAACTTGGTCAAGGGCTAACATGTCCCCAACACTCACCTGTGACTCCTCCCGAGTCACTCAGATCTATACAGTTCTGCCTCAAAGGCCTCAATCTTAGCTCGAGCTGCCTCGACTTGCTGCTTCGCCAGAGCCTCCAACTCGACAAACTTATGAATCACCTGATCTGTAATAGACCCTTCCAGGTGTTGTTCTACTATCGTGACCATCTAGTTCACCTATGAGCCTTGTCCTTCAATCTTTAAAAAAAGCGTGCAAGCTTTGTCCTGAACCGGCTGGAGTCTCTCTGTCACCTCCATGAATTTTCTCTGGATGGTAGTAACCTGCTGCTGGACTGCGCGCTGCTCCTGTGATCGCTTCATTTTCTCAACTGCAGTAAGAAGCTTCATCTGCGCTTGTACGATGGATGCCTTCTTCTTCGCCTCCTGTAATTGTGCTTCTAGTTTCTTCAGCTCCAGATCTTTTGCAAGGTGCTCATAGGTCTGCACACTCCAATCACTCAGTTGCTTACATTCAGAGGTAAGTTCCCTGATTCTTTCTACTACGTTCTTGGTGATTTCTTCCCTCTAATCACACACTTCTTGCAGAGTGCTCGACACTGCTTGAATTTCTAACTCTATTACTCTTGCTTGAAGCTGTTGAATGGCCTCAACAAGCTTCCCTACTTGTATCTCAGTTGACTCTTCTTCCTCATGTGCCAGGCCCGACACAGAGTGAAGTACTTTAGTCACTGCCTCTTTAACCACAGTCTACTCTATGATCAACTGGTATTTTTATTTCTGCATCTTCTCTTTGTCCTCCTCGAACATCGCCCTAATCTCATCTTTTTCCTTCTGTGCAACTCAAAGTTTCTCTAGGACTTCCTCCTTTTCTTTCTTCAAGGCCTCTGTGGCCTGCTCCTTTTGTTCTTGGACTCGACGAAGTCGAGCCTCTATTGCATCTACTATCCTTCATAATTGGGTGGGATCATCCCCCAATTTTGCAAGTTCTGACGACGAAGGTGCAGTCGGTACTGCACGGCTTGAATGAATAGCTTGTTCTATGTATTTCAGCTCCTTTTAGATTCTTTCATACAATGTCTCCTACTTCGCTTCATGTCTCTGCAAGATATCCTCTGAAGTGTTGTCTATGGTTGTGATGATGAGATCGACATCATTCATTGTGAGCACATTCTTCGACTGAGGCTTATTGGCTCGGGTCTTCTTTCTTGCTGAGGGTTTCTGCAGAGAAACCTTCCTCTTATTCGATGTTTCAGCCTTAGTAAGGGGATCCTTCGACAATGTAACTTTGCCTTTGTCTTGATTTTCTTCTTCTTTCCCTCCTTCTTGGTTCACTTCATCTCCTCCTCCTCCTGCGGGTGAGTCAGGCCTACTTTCCTCTGAGGTCTTGTCCTCCTCATCTGTTTTTATGTTCTGCACTTCCTCCTTTTTCTTTGTGCTAGTCTATCCATCATGCTCGACCTGGGTGACAAATGGAATTTCGATTATGTCAGGGTTGGAGAGTTCTACATATTCCACCGATACAACGAATTCTTTTGGCCATTCTTGGTTATCTCCTCCATATCTTCATCGGTTAGCTTATAATAGGACTGTAACTCCTCCTTACTTTCATCCCTGCGCGCAATGATGTAGATAAAGTGTCGATCTTCCCATAACTTCTCTAGAGGCCTGTAGTGGTGCATTGTATTCAGGGTCATTCATGGAAATGCCTTAATGGCAGGCTTCAGCTGTAGATAGTAAGCATGGAACACCGCGTTTGATTGCCACTGCTTCACCATATCATTTGTGTACCACAAGGTGGAAAACCTCGTGGCCAACAACTCTGATGGCTCAACTTCCGGGAAGGTTTCTCCTTCCAACATTTGTTAGGCGACAAATGCAATCAATACCAGTAGCCAACTAAAATGAAACTTATATCCCTAATCTTGCGCTTCACGACAGTCCTTCTCTATCTTGTTGATGACGTAACTTTCCCAGTTCATTTGCATTTCTTCTATGCACTTCCCTACGAGGTCTACTACAAATCCAGTGACTTGTGTTGGATGGTTATTTCTGATGAGCTTTCCAGCTATAAGTTGACAAGCTAGGTGCATTACGCCATCCTGGATGGAGGATACCTTGTAGCCTTGCTTTCCCTTTTCTACATCGCCATAATCCTCCTTTATGCGCTGTGTTAGGGAGCGATCTGAAGTCATCCCTGGGTAGAACTATTGAGGGTCTGGTCCCTGCATTCTCAGTCTTGTGATGAGGTGGATCAGCACCAGATCCACCATCACGTACCTGTCAAGCCACAGATACCCTCCATGGTAACATGACAGGAGGAGTTTAATGCAAGCTTTAACCTCCTAATGTTGGCCAAAGTGAGGAATCTTCATTACATTCAGGATCGTCCACTGCACGATATCTTTTATCCATGACTGGGAGAATATGTGTGGCTTCTTCCCATTCATATTCATCAAATACCGATGCGACGCGAGCATCACATAGTTCTTCCGGTCTCCGAGGTTGAAGTCGCTATTCTTTAGAGCTGGGGTATGTCCTAACTGGGGTCCAACTATGTGTATCCCCTTCAGGATGTACATAGTGATCAGCGTGCACTCGAAGTCATGTGGGATACTGTCGCGGTTAATTGCGCCAGCCAAAGGTGGGATGTATTCAGGTAAGACCGACGGGATCTGCTTCACGTTAGCCAAATCGTCGTGATGTTTGCTTCACTTCTCAGTCGCAATTCAACTAGAACGACGTGCAGTTGAAGGGGATGCTTGCAATCTGCCAGTTGACGATGCCTGTATTCCAACAGACATGACTCTCTCATCCATGAGGTCTACAAGAATCTCCTCCACAGACTTCTCTACTATGATACATTCACCCGACATTCACACTCGTAATCATATAACTTGGGTAGGTGAACAGACAAACGAGGTAATTAGACAGATGGTGAGGTCTAGAAATCATAGTGTGATATACAATTGATTCTCTGTTAGCTTGGATAATCACGGTTTGCAAAAAGTGGTCCCGACGTAGCGTCCGACAGGTTAAATAAGAAAGTGTCGTAACAGATTTCTCCAATGGGCAGGAATGCCTCAATCAATACAAATCCGTCTGTTATGACATGGTCCCAATGGTCCAACAATGGTCTTTCCGTCAATAACTACGTTTCTAACCATTCTGGAGTGTTATTATAACGGTCGGGGTGCCTCCAACAGTCATATAGCCTCCCCATGGCGAATTCCCATTCTGCGTGGTTTTTCTATTCCGACAAGGTTCAACTTCTGTAGATCTGCCTCCTGCGAAGTCTTTTTTGGAACTTCCCATAGTTTTTCTAACTTGGCTTTCTTCTTACTGAGCTTTCTTGCCTTCTTTCCTGTGATTTGAGTCTCTGGATTCCTCTTTCCATTCTTATTCTTATCTTCTCCTAGTAAAGTGACTTCGCACTACTGATGTGCTCTTACAGATTCTACGGTTAATGTTCCTTCTTTTTCTATTTCCGGGGTGGCTATACTTCTTTCTTGCATGGACAAGTTCTTTAATTCTTCCCGTGTTCTTTCAACTTCGAAAGCTAATTCTCTGGCCCTTTGTTTCTTCGACTGATCCTCTTGTTCTTCTATTAGTCGCGCTATTTTTTTGGCTATGAAGTCCCTTAATTCTTTCTTTTTTTGTTTTGTAGCTTCCTCCTCTGCTTTCCTTTTGATATGATCTTTCTCAATCCAAGTCTTTCCTATTAAAAGTGGGAATGGGGTGTTGTTCTCAACAAATCTGATAACTTAAAAGTCTTCTTCTATCAATGTTTAATGAGCAATCATAGGTATGTTAGTAACTCTTCCACATAGGGTTATCATATTTCCTTTAAAGAAGTCTATCCTTCCCAATGAAGGTATCATAGCAGGCTTTCCAAAAATTTCCCAAGTGCTTTTTGGCATAATATTCACGTGTGTTTCTTCATCCAATACATAGTCTATGTCAAAATCTTCTATCCTTGTAACTATGTGTTGTTTTTCTTTCAAGATCTCTGGTAAACTGATGTCTCTGTGATCATCCATTACTTCTTTTAACATAGTTTGAGCTTTCTCTGATTCTTTCTCTTTCTGTTTTTCTAACATATCCTTAGTATCTTGACCTTCTTTATAGTTTTCTTGTCTCATGTTCATCTTTTCAACTTTAGCAATCATCCTAGGGCAATCCTCAACCTCAAGACCAATAGCTTTACAACAAAGACAAATAGGACCTGTACCAAGGAATTCCTTAGCAAGATGTCCTGACCTTCTGCAATTATAACACAGTGTTAATCCTCTTCTTATTTTAAATGATTTCCATCCTCTCCTGTACTACGCACCGGGATCACAGTGTTGGACCTGCAATCTACAAAAAATCTTTCTAGGTTCCTGCATCGACTTACTAGTCCAAAAATGCTTTCTATGCATAAGAATAACATATCTTTCTCTATTTCTATCAAATTTATTCAAACCAACTCTTTCTTCTAACTGTGCCCTAGTTTCCAGACTAGGAAAAAATCTATCAAGCATACCTAGATTCATACTTTCAAAACAAAAAATCCACTTCTCTTACCTTTACTAGAGCACAAAGATTTAAGATCTTACCTCTTTTCTTAAAATCCAGTTTCTTTCTTAGTACAGAGCTTCATAAGTCAAGTATAATACTGCACACTACAACAACAGATCTATGCACATATATTTCTCTTTTCTTCAGCTCCTAACAATCATAGTTTTAGGTCCCGACAATGGAACCATTTGTTGGCACAAGGGAAAACCTAGGGTTCAACGTTTCAACAATGCACTAACAAAAACCTAACTATCGGCCCTTTCAACAACTCCTGCGAAGCAGATGAAGTCTCACCCGAGGTAGAGGTAGGGGGGGTTGCAGGACTCAGGTGTCTATAGCTAAGCTGGGACACAGATCTGTGTTTACGATACTTAACAGAGCACTTAAACAACAATATGTATTAGTTCTTGAATCTCATTCACATCGCAGATAAAACCCTTATTACAGATCAACACAGTAACAATCAATATCAATTACATATCATTAGTTTAGATCTTGCATTCATTTACACCATTAAGTACTAAGATACAACATCAAATGCATTCATTATACTTAACAACAACAACACTAAGAAAATAACCACATAAGCATAGCGCACTAGATCCACCTTCCCCAAAATCGGGTCAAGGAACAGAGCCAACTCCTCAATAGCACAAAGCCTTACTTTACACTTGCACTTAGCTCTGCAATCCCTTAACACATTCTTGCACAAAGACAACCATATCTACTTCTTACATTGCTTAGATACTTATTTATATTATTACAAAAATGCCTAATCATGGGTAAACCCATGGGATGACATCCCTTAACCCGTTACATAAACCCTAAAAACCCTTTGCTGCATCCACAAGCCCGCAAAATGGGTGAGATCCTATGATCTCTACTCCGCTCGGGCACTCCATCTTCAACCATCCTGTCGAAGTCCCAAAAATGGTCAAACATGACCAATTTTTCCTCAAAACTTGGTCAAGGGCCAACAATGCCCAAGGCTGTGATGGAGAAGTTGGGGCTTGATATCACTAGGCCTTACAAGGACTTATACTCCTTTGAATCTAGCAAGGTTAAATGCATAGATCTGATTAAATATCTGTGTATTACCCTGACACAGATCCCAGCTAAGAGCATGGTCATGGATATTGTGGTTTGGGACTTTGCAGTTAGATATGTCTTATGCCACCATCCTTGTATTTGGACAACATAGAAGATTGTATAGAGAGACTCTGATGAAATATATGGTCAGCAGTCAAGAGAAGCCACATAACTATCCTTTGTACTTTGTTCACTCTGACCTAAACTCCATTTTATATAATGATGGTGACTTGGATAATCAAATTGCACAATTAGTAGATGATGCATCTATCCTGGAGGAAAATCAAGTAATGACTGAGGAAAGTAAAACTATGATAGTAGAAACTAATGAACCAACATAAAACTTATGGAGTATGGATTTCGATGGAGTTGTTAGCAAAGAGGGAGATGGAGCTAGAGTGTGGGTGCATAATCATAAAGCAAGGTATTCAGAAATCCACTCTTACAAACAAAATTTCCAGTGCACCAATAACATATCTGAGTATGAAGCATTGATGCTCGGCCTGAAGTTGTTGAATAAGTTTGGTGCCAAAAATATTATGGTAAGGGGTGATTATGAACTTGTCATTAAACAAATCAAAGGTGAGTATTCTGCAAAACATCCTAGGCTCATAGCTTATAGAAATGTTGTTTTGGATTTTCTACAATGTTTTACTAAAATTGACTTACAGGTGATTCCCAAAGGCCAGAACATACTTGCAGATGGAATGGCTACTTCGACAGCCACGTGAAAAATACCTTTCCATCCAAATCACCGATACACAGTAGAGGTGAAATGCAGACCGACTGTCCCAGATAATATCAGATACTGGCAAGTGTTTGGCAACGATGAACAAATTGAGGATTTCCTGTAGTCTAAAAATGATTTTGAGTGTACAAATATTGATGTAGATAGAAATGATGAAAATGTAAATAAACTAGACTTAGAAAATGATAGTGTAAATAAAGTAGATTCAGATGAAATAAGTGAAAAAGATGAAGACTCAAATATTTTGCAATTGAAGAATAATATTTTACCTAGAGGTTTAGTTCCTTTAGAGGAATTGTTTGATTTCAATGATGTATCAAAAAATCCAAAAATTGAACCTACAGGAAAAGAGGTTGAGGAATGTAATATAGGAATAGAGGAAAAACCCAAAATGATTAAACTATCTGAATCTTTACCCCCTGAGAAAAAACACAAATATATTGAACTGTTTAAAGAATTTGTAGATGTCTTTGCTTGGAGCTATGAGGATTTAAAGTCTTATGACACTAGTATCATAAAACAAAAAATCCCAATAAAAGAAGAACATAAGCCTTTCAAGCTGAAACTTAGGAGAATCAATCAAAAGTTAATGCCCCCGATAGAAAAAAAATTAAAGAAAATGTATGATGCCAAAATAATATGCAAGATACCAGATATATAAAATATGCAGAACAGGAATGAAATGCTAGAAATAACAGAATAACAGTAAAATATCCAGCATAATCTTCACAATACACAGAAATGATATACGAAATAGCAACAGAAATAGCACTTGAACAG
>ML797663.1:296302-319566 GCA_009831015.1 Picea engelmannii
TGGGCGATAATGCGCCCATGGTAAGCGACGAGCAAGTCCGAGCGGTCCAGATTCGCGCGCCCGGATCAACGACGCGCGTTGGATTCCGGACCCCCCTTGCCTTTCTACCTTTAAGCGGGGGGGGGAGGGGGGGTCCGGAATCGGGGGCGCACCTCTCCAACGGCTCAGATCAGTGCGCCCGGATCAACGGCGACGAAGACCATTCTGGACCCCCCCCGCCTTTCTACCTTTAAGCGGAGGGGGGGGGTCCGGAATCCCATATGCAGCTTCCCGACGGCCACGATCGAGACGCCCAGATCAATGGCGCTCGTGTAGTCCCGCCCTTCTCAGCTGCCCTGTATTTAGCCAGGAGTGGGCCCATTTTCCCTCATGTAATCCCCCTTTCCGCCTTTCCCATGCTGCCATGTGTCCTCTATCTGCCTCCCCTCCTCGGTCCACATGGTTCTCTCTCCTCTCATCATCCACTCGTTGTTGGCCACGTGTCCCGTTCTTTTCCACATCAGTCGCTCACCCAAAGGCGAATTCATTTCTCCCGTCTTCCTCTCCTTCCACCTGACGTCTTCCGCCATGAATCGTCCTCCGTCATCCTTCTCTCTTCTCGTCACTCTTTCCACGTCCTTACAACCCGACACCACCATTCCACCACCATTCTTTTCGTGTGCTCATCCTCCGCGCTAGCCTCCATGCCAATCTCTCAAGCTATCCAGTTATTCCAGGTGGCAGCGCGAGAGAAGTCCTCCTTATCCCAAAATGCTGAGTTGGCTGGGCCGTTCCCAATCCCAAGAAGCAGTTATTGAAGTGGTTGAGGGTGGTTAGACATCGTCTCCGCCATTATGGGAATGTCCTACAATGAATTAAAGGCACGTCGATTCGCCGATGTAACTGTCAGAAGATCGATTGCGTCTGCCATAAGTTGCACGATTATTCAAATATTGTGGCCGCAGAGTGTCAGAAGCCATGCAGACGCAAAGCCTTCAATGCAGTTTCTTGGTTCCGCTGTTGTTGTTGTTTTGAGTATATGTAGGCATTTTTGCCATTTTTGTATCTATCGATGGTAGAGCTAAGCTCCCTACTGTAAGTTTCGACATTCTGGTTTCCTGGTTATGCCTCTGTGTTTGAGACTTCTTGGTTTATGACAAACAGCTCTCCTTTTTCCATATTTGTTTCATCCCATGCTGGAGTGTTCACAGTTGAATGATTCACGTGGATTGTTGCAGTTATGTTATGATAAAGGATTTGTCGTGGCATTTTTGTACTCTCTGGTTTTCTGTGTTTGAACACAAAGAGACTTTGTGTTTGAATGTTTTCTCCTCCAGTCTGTTATGAACATGATGTTTATTATAGACCTTTTCACCCTTCTTGCATAAGTCTTCCACCTGCTCACCTCTTACTACGACTCACTGTTTGGAGTTTATCAAGACCTCACTCGTTCATGCATGCCTGGCCTAGTTTCCGAGTTGAGATTGTATTGTTCTGAGTTTCCTTCCATCTGATCACCCCCTTTAAAATAAAACGTGACATTAAACTGATGGGCATCGGGCTCTGCTCCTGCTAGAAATCCAGGGGTGACCTCCGTCGCCAACAGGTACTAAAATGGGATTCAATAAATGAGGACAAGTGCAAGCATGGAAAGTTTGACATTTTGTGGAAAGGTCCTTACATCATCTAGGCATGTAGAGGAAACAATGCATTCTTACTCAAGGACAGTGATGGAGCAGATCTGCTAGGAGGACCCATAAATGGAAGGAAGCTCAAACATTATGTTCCACCAGAATGAAGATCTTAGTCACTCATCTCATTGTACAAACCACCTTTACTTTTACTTTTGAGGTGATTTTTATCAGATGGTTGAAGCTCGAAGAGAAGTCCCTAAGCCACTGATCTAGATCACCAAATTTACAATCAGAATAAAGAAAACCGGGATGCAGAAAAAGCAATGAGGAAGGAGATTCAAAGCAACAGGTAGCTGGATTCTTGGCACCTCACAAGGAGAGCACCATCCCCAAGTGGATCCACTATTATAACCTTATGTTTCATAGGATTGCCTAGTGATCTAGATTTTATGAGTAGAACAAAATGAATATAGATTATTAATAGGTGCTTAGCATAAATTGACAGATATACAATAAAACTAGTTTTCTATTCAATAAGGAAATAAGATGAAACTGTAAAATGCAACAGAAAACAAGCTTGCTGGAATGGTGGCGGCTTATCTCTAAGAAGAGATGTGATGGTTGTGCTCATTCACAAGAAGATGGTTACAATGAGGCTATGAAGGAATTTTTACAATAAATAGGAATGTCAAAAACCCTAGACATCCAAAAACCTAACCCTAGGAGATGAAGCGCCAAAAGTCATGTGGGCCCCATTTGGGTAAGTCAATACATCAACTTCCCGGGGTTGTAACTTTTGCATACGATCTTCGTTTGATGTGGTCAATACCTCGTTAGAAAGATCTATCTGAGGACTACAACTATTACATGAGAAACATCGAAGGGAATTCAATGTTGCTCCCCATTTTACCAAAAAAAAATGTCGTTTAGGGCCTCAAAACGGCTCCGGAAGTTTCAGGACCTGAAAAACAGCTAAAAATAGTAAATTACCAAAATTGCCAGAAAACTATTTTGAGCCAGTTGGAAAAGGTGGGTGGCCACCGATATCCACCCAGATCAATCCTCCCTCCTTAGGAAGAAGAGATCTCTATTGTGTTGAGTTCCCCCATCAGATGAGGAAATTTATGTTGAATTTTGCCCCGGGTGAGCCACTTGCCTTGGTGCAGGAGTTGCCCTGCTTTGACGACTTGATAAAGATGGATCCTTTGCTATCGAGTTCCCTTGATCTATGTGTCCACAATCTAATCATGAGATACTTGTTGCATGTAGTCGAGGTTGAGATCTGTTGGTGTCAGTTGTTTTGCTACTTCTGAGGTGTCAAATAATGGTGGGAAATAAGGGCAAAGGAGATCCACGTTGAACACTGGGTGCAGACCAAGGAAAGGAGGAATGTTGAGCTCAAAATAATTATCCCCCATGGCCTTGGTGATGGTGTATGACCCATAACAAAGTGGGCAAATCTTTCGATGGGGTCATGTAAGGCATTCTTTCTACAAGTGCAACCAAACTTTGTTGCCCACCTGAAACTTATGTGGCACATGATGTTGATCATGGCGCTGCTTGTACTTGTCATTGGAATTATATAGGATATATTGAACCTATTGGCATATGTGTTGGATTCGCTCAATGAATCGGGTGGATTTGTCATCTTTTGTTGGAGCAGGAGATGATTCGGTCAAGGTGACCGCAAGGGGAAATGCAACATCTATGGGACCCAATGGTTGGAATCATAACCCCACTTGAAAGGGGATGTGACCAGTTGAGCTATGCATGGCTCGGTTGTAGGTATGTTGGACATAGGGAAGGATCTTGTTGTAACAGATGTTGGAAATTGATCTACTCAATGTCTTTATCCAAAATGTGTTTGAGATTCGCATCGAGCTTATTAATCAACTAGGGATATCAACTCCAAATTACCTCTAACTTGCATCATATTGTTGAAGACATTGTAGGGCCTTTTTGGAAGAAAGATTCGTGTTCTAGGTCTCTCACTATGCTTCTAATATGTCATTCTTTCCACAAAGGCAAGCAAATGGTGTAGAATTTATTTCTACCTATTTTCAACCACAAATATTTGAATGAGGAAAGTCACATGACTACTTCGTCCAGTTTCTTTTGGAATCTTTGAACTTTGCCTCCACTACCTCTTGAGCTTTGGCCAAGTGTCCTTTCTTGTTGGAGGATCAGTTTCTGTTGGTAGTAGGAGATTTTATTTCAGAGCATTTGAACCTGTTAAATAAACAAAAAGGAAATTTACAACATCAAGAAATGCCAATCAGAAATTTTTAAAGCAGGGCAGGAGCTCCTTGGCGCAACAATAGGACTCTCATCCATTTATTGTTGAGGTTGTATGTTAAAGTAACGTTGTTTGATTCTGCATTTTAAATGGATAGGGATAATGGAGGCTGCTATAGAGTAATTCTTGTCAGTTGCTAATGATGATAAGTTACATGGAGAAATGTGTAGGCAACTTGCTAGGTTGTGATTAAAATAATGAAAATACTCCCTGCATGGAAGCAACACATCCAAGGCAGGATGCATTATTGGCAAAATTTTAAAGGATAAGTTGCAACACCTTGTTGGACAACAGTTTGGTTTTCTTGATTCTTTTTCTCTCACAATAAAGACCGAATATCAACATTGCAAGAACTTCAGAGCAAACATGATGAACTTGAAGAAAAATTCTTCGAGGAAAGAGCAACATTGGAAGCTTAATATCAGAAGTTGTATGATCCACTATAATCAAAGTGATTTGAAATTGTAAATGGTATCATTGATGTTGAAGGAAAGGACGAGCCTGAGAATAATACTACAATTGATGAGAACAAAGAAGAAGATAAAGGAGTTCCCGAGTTTTGGCTCATTGCAAATAAAGGCCAACGAAGCGCTTTCAGTACAGATAACGAACCCATTTTGGAGCAGGCAATAGGGACAGAAATTGACTGGTATCCGGGAGAAAATGTGACTCAAAGGCTTATGAAGAAGAAGCCAAAGAAAGGAAACATTGTTCAAAGAAGTGGATCGGTCTCCCAAGTGAAAACAACAATAAATCACTGAATACCTCTTATATTACAGCACATGCCGCATGCACGAAACACGATGAAGAGCGCCCACACAAAATTCACAAAATTTAAACCTCGCTATTTCAGGATTTTGACCATCATCTGAAAAACGACATTATGCCACTTCCTCTGAAAGCCCGAACGCCGAAATCATGGTTCTAATCACACTCATCACACAGCCAGCAAGGGAGAGGGCCCTGCAATCAGTATAGACCTTGGTACGACGTATTCGTTCATTGGAGTGTGGCATCATGACAGAGTGGAGATCATTGCCAAACCGAACAACTCCCTTCTATGTGGGTTTCAGTGATATTGAGCGCCTTTGCAAAGAATTAGGTTGCCATGAATCCAACCAACACCGTTTTTGATGCTAAGAGATTGATTGGAAGGCATTTCAGTGATGCCACTGTCCAAAATGACATCAAGTTGTGGCCTTTCAAATTAATTCCAGGCCTCGGTGATAAGCCCATGATTGTTGTTAACTACAAAGGCGAGGAAAAGCAGTTCCCTGCAGAAGAGATCTCGACCATGGTGTTGATGAAGATGAGGGAGATTGCAGAGGCCTATCTTGGTATACAAATAAAGAATGTCATGGTTACTATTCCAGCATATTTCAATGACTCCCATAGGCATGCCACCAAGGATGCTGGCGCGATTGCTGGATTGAATGTGATGAGAATTATCAATGATCCCATTGTTGCAGCTATTGCATATGGTTTGGACAAGAAGGCTGGCAGTGTGGGTGAGAAAAATGTGTTGATTTGGGTGGTGGAACATTTGATGTTTCACTTCTGACTATTGAAGAAGGTATTTTTGAAGTGAAGTCTACTGTTGGAGACACCCATTTGGGTGGCGAGGATTTTGATAATAGGATGGTTAACCACTTTATACCAGAATTCAAAACTTCAGTTGACAATCTCTTCAAAGGAACAAGAGTAGACAGACAACTCAACTCTTACCAGCTTGGCTCCAGATCAAATAGAGGTTTCCTCAAATAAGGAACATGTGTCCCTTAATAAAAATCATGCGCATGGAGGTAAATCAAATGCATACACTGCTATAGACAGTTTGCTGGAAATTAGGATTTATTTGTGCTTTTAAATCAGTTCAGATTGTTGTTATGATTAGTTAAAGATGGTTGATAATTAGTTTACTTTCAGTTAGGTGTTAGAATCCAACGATGACGATTCATCTTCTCAAGACATAAGAGTTATATAAAATAATGATTGATTGTACAAAGGATGGGGGGAAGGGGGGAACTCTTTTGAAGAGGGCTCCTATTGAATGTGGAGATATTCTGAAAAACCTGGAATGGCGTAATGTAGGAGAGACGTGTTCACTTGATATGTGAGATTCATCACAGTCAATTCTTTCAGTATGTTCTCTGTTTTGTCATTGTCATATTGTCTATCTATTCCTTTATCGACTGAGTTAAAATTTGTTTGGAATTCATTTTACATGCTCCTTACACACAGTTGATAGGTGTTGTGTTTCGATGGTGACTAGTCATAATTCACTCAAGATAAGTTCTCTGTATCTATTTATTAACCTCCAGTCTTTTTCCTCTAAAGTTGCAATGAAAATTCATCCTTGTTATATGCTTTCACTATGATGGTCTTTTCCTTTTCTTTTTCTGCTACTATATCATGATTATCAATTGCTGAAAGATAGACTTACTTTGCCTCATTTCCCTCATGTAGCAAAATCACTACCATTATCCCTTTTCTTTGGTTTTCACTTGAATCCATTGCCCAATAGGCCCTTTTCAAATCCGTGCAACCACCAAAATTATCAAAATATCTTGTCTTATAAAACATCTGGCCTTCTTACTCCTGTTTACTAAATATTCTTTGAGTAAAAAACCTTTCTTATTGAGAAAGCCCTATCTGAGTGTATTAGGTCAGAAACACACTCTAAAGCGATTTTCATGGATTGGCTTGCTGCAACCCAAGTCAAGCTCCGAACAACAAATAACTTTTTCTTTTAAAATGTGCTAAGGCTTGGCTCTATTACAGCCTAGAGTCAACTCTTGCGACAACAGATCTCATCCCATGTGAAAGGGTGCTTGGAATTATACATGCGAAAGGATACGCACAATCATTCGAATTACAACCTCGGTTTGGCCATCGGTCTGGGGGTGGAAGGCTGTGGATTTGGTGAGCTTGGTGTCCAATAGTGACCAGAGGCTTGACCAGAATGTGATGAGATATCGACTGTACCGTTCTGAGACAATGGTTTGTGGGATTCCAAAATGTACCCAGACTCGTTCAAAGAAGAGCTTGGCAATGGCCTCTGCTCTGATGCTCTTCTTGCAGGCAACCATAATCACCATCTTAGAAAAGAAATCAACAACCACAAAAACACAGTCATTTCCCCGCTTGGTGGACGGGAGGCCCTAAATGTAGTCCATTGAGATGGATTCCCATGGCCTGTCAGGAGTAGGAAGAGGGGTGTATAGGCCATGTTTCTTAGTGGTCGGTTTGGAAATAGCGCAGGCAGTGTAGGACCTGATATACTTGCTAACCTCCTGTCAAAGTTTCGGCTAGTAGAAATGTTTCTGTAGCATCGCCACTATATTTTAGACACTGAAGTTTCCTACCACCAAATTGTAGTGGGCTTCCTAGATCAAATTCACTCGCTTTCTTGATGTAACACATATATGGCCCAGACGACACAACAACCCATCCTCAAGATGGAAATTATCGACAATTGTGTTTGCACCCAACATTTGGTAAGTGGTGGTGAAGTCCAGGTCTGTCTGATAGAGTTGGGGCCATCCAAAGATATCATGGACACAATATTCTAACACCGTGGTGAGTATCATGACTGGCGGTCTGCTGAGATAATCAACAACGTGGTTGGTGGTTCCTATTTTATACTTGATGTTGAGGTGGAATTGTTGCAAGTATGTGGACCACTTTTGATGGTGGACATTCTGCAATTTTCCTTGTGTCTGCATGAACTACAGTGGCTTATGATCAATGTGGATGATTGTCTCCTTGCCAAGAATGTAATGTCTCCATTGGCAGTAGGCTTGCATAATGGAGTACATTTCTTTTTCGTAAGTAGGGTACTTACGGACAACATCTGATAGTGTCTCATTATGATAAGCCACGGGGTGGCCATGCTGAGTGAGAATGGCACCCACAACATAGTCTGAATCATCTGTCTTGATCTCAAAGGGTTGTTGCAAGTCTAGTAGTGAAAGTACTGGGGTTGATCACAAGTGCTACTTCAAATCATCGAACACTTGTTGTTGGGACCGGCCCCATGCAAATTTTTCCTTACCACCACCCTTGTTTACTTGGTTGAGGGCCCATGCAATGTGGGAGAATCCCAACACGAACCTGTGGTAGAAATTGGCAAGGCCCAAGAATCTCCATAGCTCAGTGAGTGTGGTTGGGGTTGGCTAGTCATGGATGACTTGGATCTTGTTTGGATCCACATGTACACCATGTTGATCAACGATGTAGCCCAGGTAATGGAACCTGTCCATGCCGAAGGAGCATTTTTCCAAGTTGGCATATAGCTTGTGCTGCCACAGGGTGTGCAGAACTTGCTGAATATGTTGCGAGTGTTCAACCCAAGTCTTTTTGTAAATGAGAATGTTATCCAGATACACCACTACAAAAGTATTGGTGAATGGTCATAGGATATCATCCATCATCCTCATGAAAGTGGTTGGAGAATTTGTCAAACCAAAGGGCATGATCAACCATTCAAAAAGGCCTTCCTTTGACTTGAAGGCGGTCTTCCACACATTTGTCTGTTCTATCGGAACCTGGTGGTAGTCAGAATTTAGATCAATATTACTAAAGTATTTGGCCCCTGTGAGTTGATCAAGGATATCGTTGATTCGAGGAATCGGGTACCGATTTCTAACTGTGATTTTATTCAAAGCCCGTTAATGAATGCAGAGTCGCCAGGTTCCATATTTATTCTGTACCAACATGATTGGGCTCCCGCAAGGTGATGAGATGGGATGGATGTGCCCCTTGTGGAGCAATTCTTGGATCTGTCGCTTGATCTCCTCATTCTATAACATAGAGTGGCTATAGACTAGCCCATTGGGTAGTGGTGCGTCAGGGGTCAGATCGATGGGGTGCTTGACTTGGTAGTGCAAAGGTACCCCGGTAGGTGAGGATAAGATATTTGAGTATTCTTCCCCGACCTTGTCTACTTGCTTATGTTGTGTGGAGAGGTCGGCCGCAGAGACTCTGGATGTGGCTGTGATATTTCTCTCATTTTGAGAGTGAATCACGAAGAAGACAAACTTCCACTTCTGAGAGATGACCTTTCTGCATTTCTTAGTAAAGATCAAGGAAATAACACTAGGTGGGACTTCCTCGGGTATCCCGTACAATTTCTTGTTCAAAGTAATAATAACACTACGAGGCATAGACTCATATACAACATGATGTTTCCATAAATAAGGTTGTCCCAAAAGAACATAACAAATTTCAAGAGGAGCAACATCACACAATACCTCATCTTTGAAGGGCTTGATGTCGTACGATAGTCAACACTGTTGGTTGATGTAGAGATCACTTCCTTGGCGGAGCCATCCAATGGTGTAGGGTTGTGGGTGAGGTGTTGTCAGTAGGGCCAACCGCTTGATGACCTCTGCTGATATGAGGTTCTTCTGGCTACCACTATCAATGATGAAGTGCAGCGGGGTGCCTTTTACCCACATCTGTGAATGGAAGAGGCACTCTCCTTCTTCTAGCTCAGCTAGTTCACCAGGCTGGAGCTTGGTGGTAGCAACAGTGGCACTGGGTTCCGTGTCAATGATCCATCTTCCCCTTTCTAGTTTTGAATCAGATTCAGAACCTGCATATGATTTATAGGCTTTCACTTCAGCCACCAACGACTGTTTTGAGTGGAAGTCAACAGTGTTATGCCAAGGGCTCTTATGGAAGTCACACCACTTCCCAATATATTTCTTTTTCTTTCTGGTGTCCTTTGCTTGTGGCTTGGACTGGTTGTCCTGATATTTTCCATATTTTCTCTATCCTTTGTTTTGTGGGTTGGGGTCTCCCTTTCCTATATTTTTTTGTGAGGGGTTCCTAGGCCCAAATTGTCACGTCTTTTATTTGAGCTTCTTCTCGATTTTGACAACATATTGGTAGGTCACGCCCAAGGATGAGATGTCCATAAATTTCGTTTTGGTTTGGATGTATCTATGTAGAGCACCATGATACTTGAGCACCATATGTCTATCAAAATCTTTGATACCCATCTTGGTGCACAAGGTATGGAAGATATTTGTGAAATCTGGTACTGCATGGTCTCTTTCTTGCCATAGTGTGGTCCATTTGGTATACAAGTTGTCATAACTTCTGATAGGGTAGTATTGTTCCTTAATACATCCCTGAAGGATTCCCAGGTGGTCGTGACTGTAAATAATGAGGGTTCCTCTGTTTCATTTTTCTCATAGAATTTTTCCCACCAATCTTTGACACGAGGAATGACTTTGAGGAGCGCAAAAGTAATATTTTCTCTATTCGAAAAGTTATGGATAGAAAAATACCCTTCTAGTAGATTCGACCACTTGTCTACAAAATCTGCGTCTATCTGACCTTCAAATATAGGAATATTGAAGTTTATTTGTACCTTGAAGGGGGCGGCACATCCGCTCGAAGAAGATGCATCACCTGTTGGTAGCCTCCGAAGGATTTGCGCTAAAATATCCATCATTTCATTCCTTTGTTGCATGAGGGATTCCTCAATCAACAGTTTGAAAGGATCTCATGTCCCATCATCTTTCTTTTCTCCTGCCATGAGAGGTCGTTTGGGCATGCAAGATATTTTTTGCTCAAGCGAAACAAGCTCGAGACCCAACTCTTTGTACTCCTACCTCGTTGGGGACATGCATTAAGATGACAAGGAGCAAACCGCTCTGATACCACTGATTCAGATTTTATGAACAGAATGAAATGACAACAGATTATTAACATGTTCTTAACAAAAAATAATAAAGATACAATAAAACTGGTTTTCTATTCAATAAGGAAATAAGCTGAAACTGTAAAATGTAGTGGAAAACAAGCTTGTTGGAATGGTGGTGGCTTATCTCTGAGAAGAGATGTGACAGTTGTGCTCATTTGCAAGAATATGGTTACAATGAGGTTCTGAAGGAATTTTTACAATAAATAGGAATGTCAAAAACCCTAGACATCCAAAAACCTAACCCTAGGAGATGAAGCGCCAAAAGTCATGTGGGCCCCATTTGGGTAATTCAATACATCAACTTCCCGGGGTCGTAACGTTTGCATACGATCTCTGTTTGACGTGCTCAATACATTGTTAGAAATATATATCCGAGGACTACAAATTTTGTGTGAGAAACATTGAAGGAACTTACATGTTGCTTCTCGTTTTCCCAAAAAACATTGTTTAGGGCCTCAAAACGGCTCCGGAAGTTTTAGGACCCGAAAAACTGCTAAAAATAGTAAATTACCAAAATTGCCAGAAAATTGTTTTGAGCCAGTTGGAAAAGGTGGGTGGCCATCGATATCCACCTGGATCACTTGGTGATTATAATCTATTCTTCTAGTTGTATTATATTGTAAATAATGTTTTATTTTGCAAATGATTTACAAGGAAAAAGAAAAAGAAAAAGAAAAAGAAAAGAAAAGAAAAGAAAGAAAATACAAAAATACAAAAATCAAAAGAGGGTATGAAAAAAGAGAAAAATAAAAAATGATAAAACCCCATGAAATAATTTGGCTTGATTCATACGGTCTAACCATGATCAAGCTCTTTCAATTTATGTAGATAGGATAGTGAATAAATTGGGCTAAACAGTCTAATCTTAGCCTAATTAGATAGGTTAGTGAATAAGTTTGATCAAATAGTTTAATCTTGGTCAAATGTCTTAAGCTAGAGTGATTTTTGACCCAACAGTTTAATTTGGGTTAATGTGATAGGTACTTAGATTAGGAGATATGTTAGTATGCTCTGTTTCAATAAAATCTTGTTAGAAGTTGATTAAATGTCTTTTATTTTAGTTAAAATGATGTATTTTTGACCCCTTAGTGACAAAATGAAGAAAGGGGAGCTGCAAAAACCCACGAAATGATTTTATCCTAAGTTTTGCGGTGATATGACAGTTTTGGAGCATTGTGTTAAGGGATGCGCTAATCTCAGCGGCTGATCAAAGCGCGCTCAGATTGACGGTCAACAGAGAATATCAGACCCCACGACCTTTCTGCCTTTAACGGTGGGGGGGGGTCCGAGTTGGTGGTATTTCCTGAGAGGGCCCCTCATAATGTGTCACCTTTCTGTTAACTTGGACCCCCCTCACTCCTTACCACTTACCGCCTACCCCCCCCTCCGATTAAACCGCCAAACCAGTCATCCTTACCAACACTGCACTCTACCGCCACGCTCCACAACCATGCCTACACGTCACACTCCACTCACCTATCGCCCATCACATCCCATCCACCCGTTGGCCACTCATTACCCTCCACGTCACCTCCATCCACCCATTGGCCATTCAATTCCCTCCACATCACATCCAATATTTCCGTTGGCCAATCAATGCAGTCGGCCATTACTGTTACCTGTCCGACTCACCATCCGCTCCATAAGGAACACCCCATTTAGCCATTTAACTCCGTTATTTCACCATTTTGCATTGTTCATCAATCTAGGTGCAGTCAACACCACCATTTCCCATTCTCAAGACAACCGCGATAAAATCTCACAGTCAACAATCACCATTAAAACCTGGTAAACACAGACTACACCTTTCCCATTTGCAGGTATACGTTTGACGATGGCACCCAAATCCAAATCCTCTGAGACTATAGAAAATCCATTCCTCCCTCCTCTCGTTTATTTGAATCATATCCCCCTAGCCGACAAAGATTATTTAATTGCAGAGCCTAAGTGTGAATTCAACTTCTTCGAATTACACTTCTGGCTCAAAGATGTTTTTCTAGATCAGAGTGATGAGATCAGACTCTGGGAGTCCAATCTCTCATTGTACATTTCCCTAAGTTTTCCTTGAAATGCCAAGCCCACTATATTCCCCACCAAAGGGCCATTGTCTCTTCATTTGGAGAAACTCTTTTCACCATCACCCCTCAAATGATAGACCAGATACTATAGATACCTAGAAACGATTCCGCTTCCCCCTTCTCCATTAAAATCGTGACCAAGCTATACCAACAATTTTCTTTCCCACAGAGAGCTCAGATCTTTGAACTTTTCCTACCTAAAAACGCTCAATTACCCAAGATGAATCCCCCATATCATTCCTCCATCTTCTCAGTCAAACGAAACTAGATCATCTCATCCCTATGTTGCCTCCTAGGATACTATTATGATGAATGGGTAGATGAACCCATTTTGGGATTTCTATACATTTTCTCTAACGAGGAAAAGTCTACTACACAGTTTGAATACAGTCAGTTTCTAGCTGACAACATCCATGAAAAATTGTTCAAGTTTTCTACAGAAGGTATGTTCAGGTATTCTTCAATATTGGTGTACCTGTTCCTCTTTTTCCAAGCAAACAAGTTCTCCTTCTCCTAGTATAAATTGGACCAAGATCGTAACCCTCAACATGTAACCTCTTGGACATTCATAGTGAGGAATAAATCATCTGAGTTCAACTTCAAAAATTTCATCGACCAATTCTACCATCCACTGGTATGCATGCTCAGTGGAAGATTAGAACCAAGGATAAACAAGGAAATTAAGAGAATTTTACACTTGTCAAACCTAGCTAAAACTGGGGATTGGTACCTCTAGTAGGATCATACATAAATCATAATCTACGGATGTGAATTACCCCCTCACAAGCTGCCAAAGTATTTACCTGTCAGGATATTCGCTCTGGAATATATCAGACAGATGATAAATTCAGATGATATTCACTTTGTAGCTTTCAAGAAAAAAAAACAGCTCAGGATCAAAGGTCAAATAGGTTCTTTCATTTGCAATAGCATAGTTACAGGGGAAGAAGACAATAAAATGTTAAAATAAATGAATTTCAGCCTTTTTTTCCCATGGCACTATGACCCCTGTGGAATTATTACAGAAACCAGGCTAAAGAACAAAATTTCTCCCTATGCTTATGTGCCCAAACTTGAGATTGAGAAATTCATGAACTAGACAGAGTGGGAAGAAAACACTCTATTAGACATGGAACAACAATATTCTCCTGCAAGAATCTCACATACCAGTACTCCACAGGTACATGTATAGAAGAGACCCAGAAAAGAAGTATCTCCTTTATTCACAGAAGTCTCAACATAAGACTTCCAAGTCTACATGAAGAGGGCCAAAACCATCCATACACCTGATAGGTCTAGAGAAGACGAGATTTAGTCCACCATATTTATGGAGGGACCACATTCATCACCCTTCTCAGGTAGCCAACATACAATGTCCACTTCCTCATCCAAGAAACAGACTGATACCACATTGACAAGTAAGTCCTCACAGGAGCCCGCAAGACTTAATATTTTTGAGAAGTATAACTTGATTAAAAAGAAGAATGAGGTGTTGACCAACAACACCTATGCACAGTTTTGGAAGCAGGCATCGACAACACAGCACATGTTATTGTCTTCCTTCAACACAGAGAGAGGAAGAATGCATATGGAATTGTTGTAGGCACAAGTTCCTCACCCCAAGGCAGCTTATGATTACAAAAGGGAAACATTTGAGTTTGATGTAAAAAAGGTGCATCCAGTTGATCAGATGGATATGCATAGACAAACTGGTGAGATGATTTTCTCCACCCTGGAAAATAACTCCATGACTTCTACAAAGTTGCAGGTCTCCTTAAACAATGTCCAGACTCAGTTGAAGCTGGAGAAGATATCTTCCCTAGCAAAAGATAACAAGATCAAATCTCTAGAGGATATGGTACTCAAGATTGGATATGATCCATAAAATGTTAAAGCAGTTGAGGAGATGCTAAAGAAGAATAATGTTGACATATCATCCTTAAGGAAACAACTGAAAATCCCAGCCACGGAAGACTCCCAGGCAAATGAAATGGCTGAGACTAAAGGCCACAAGGAGGAAATGTTGAAATTAATCATGGAGAAAAATGTGCAGATTAAGGAGATGGAGGCCAAGATGGATAAGTTAGTTAAAGATAAGGAACATACTATGCCAATGGTTTTCATACCATTGAATGCATTTCCTCTCATGAGAAATAGTACAACAACATCATCCACAACAACAAAAATTCCATTAGCAATTCCAGTGACAGCTCTAGATGCATCATAAAAATTGGCAAATTCAATGGAGGACATGACCTTGCAAGGAAAAGAAATCAAAAGAATACAAGAAGAGATTAATAACGTCCAAAAGATGAAGTCCAAATTTCAGTCTAGCTACAACACTTAGATGCACAAATCACATAGACTCAAGCAAGAGCTGCAGAAGCTGCAAAAAGGAGACTGTCATGGCCAAGACACTATCAGAAGCCAAAGAAAACATATGTATGGACATCATCTAGTCAATGACAGAGATATGGCCCCTTATACAAATTGTGTTTGAAAAACATGAACTTGTGCAGAGAGCCAGACAAGCCATTGACAAGATAAGAGGAGAATTGGGAGAAAAGCCTACCGATGCCACATAAATCATCAGGTTCTTGAATTCTAAGACCAAAGAAGAGTTGGAAGCATTGGAGATTGAGGACAGGATAGAGCCAATCCTTGAGGTCAAGAAGGTTTTGACCAAGGAGGGATTGATACTACAGCTTGAGGAGAAATCCCAGACAATGGACATAGGAGTACAAAGGTTTTTCAACAAAGTTGACTCACTGCATAAGAAAGGTATTCCAGTTTTACTAGTGATCAATGATAAACTGATTACTCTATCAGACTACAAACAAAATATCATCATAGTGGAAAAAGATGGTTCTAAGTTTGCAGGCATACAAGGTAGCATAACTGGCAAGGATTTCTTAGAAACTCTACAGTTGGACCTGAGCATCCAACATGAGATAAAATACATCTTCATCACAAGACCAACCTTTTCCAAGTACATAGAGATGGATGAAACTTACATAAGGTTACTCAAGGTTTCCATCCCTAGTCAAAAGAGATGGGAAGAGCTATGTGCCTTACTCAAGTAAAGATGACAGGGACATCGGAATTTAGCATGAGGAAGACGGTCAAATTGAAGGGGATGAATCACCAACTACTTTCCCAGAAATCAACACTTAGGATTCGAATACATCATCAACAATCCTATTATTTTGTAATTTGTATCTAGTCAGTTAGATTTTTATTCCACCATATCCTAGTCATTAATGACAGGATCAAATGTAATTTTTGTATAAATACTTCTTACTTTGAAGTATTGAGGGTTTATTTTTGCACCCATGAATCTATCTTTGTAATATTTTTTAGAAGATCGACCAGTAATAAAAAAAGACTGATTCAAAGGATTCTTGCATTTGGATGTTGGTGATGTTTATCTTTCTCTTTTAATGTTTATCTTACTCTGTAATCATTTTGTTTTCTGTTTCTAATCATTTGAAGGAAGTTAATGAACGTAATTTGTCTCATGCACTCTATTTTTGGTCTTTGGTGATCTTCATGTTAATTCATCTGATATTAAGTGAAGAAATTCTTAACTGCTTCTTTACTTAGTTGAATCTCACTTGTTCTATCTTTTCACCACATTTAATCTTAATAGATACAACATCCTTATTATCTCGCCCTGTGAAGAAATCTTATAAAAGTTGTAATCAGATATTAATCTTTAACACAGACCCCATAGCCCAATGGATGTTTAAATAAATATTTCAACCATTCTTTATAAACAAAACAACAAAATCACATTATTTCAACTAGCCTAATATCTTAAACTTAAACATATCTAAATATTATAGAGAGATACCTCTTTGAAACTGGCAGGGCTAGATCCCAGTTTCGAAGTGGTTTTGGTAAGTTACCTCTGTTAATTTCTTCTGCTCTTAAAAACCTTTGGAAATTACAGAGTGCTAACACCCCTCAAATATGCAATTAGGTTGCTTATTTGTGGTTGTGAGTCATGTACTATTTATAAACCCCACAATATTCCCTGTTGCTTTTGGCCTTCCGTCAATTTACATAGATGCTCCTTCATTTTGATCATTTTCTTTTAGTTGTATATAATTTGCAGCCACACCATATCTTTACATATTTTTTTTGTATTGGACTAGCCATATCCAATCTTTGTAGATGTAACAGGGTCCCACATATTCCATCAGTACAATTATTCCGTCATAACAAACCTTTATGCCATCCATGGAAAATAGCCCCAAACCATGTAATGATGATGGGAAAATGTAGTATATCCTTTCGTTGACACAAAAATAAGTGTTTATTTGAGGAATATACTTCGATACCCATAATTTCACTAGATGGTTGTACCTCAAGGGTGCCTCAATGTCGTCTATTCTCTCATCATCAAAAGAAAATGACCCCCCTTTAGCAAGAAACAATTCCATGCATCTATGGAATTTTCTTCTGATCTTCTCACCTCTAGTTGATATCTACTTGTTAGACCTACTAGATGTCTCACTCTCCTCTATTATATCTAAAATTCCCTCACTCAACAAAGATAGATCTGACAAATACCTGTTTGGTTGTACATCCTATAACAATTCAAATGAGAGAAACAATTAGTGAGTGTCATAAGGGTTGTGACAAAACATCTTGAGGAAAGTACAAGAACATAATAATACAACTTTATACAAGAATATTTCATAGCTTGGTACAAGATTATTTCATAGCTTATTTACCCATAATTAACAGTCCATCCAATATGGGAACAAGGAAAGTCTTATTGTAATAAATAATAAAAGTAAACTTGAACAGGAAATACAATCTAATCTATATAAAATTGGATTCTTATTAATCAAATTTTATATATTTTCCTAATTTATATTTCTTTTCTAATCAAGTTGGATATGATGAGTGAGGTGGTGAGTTCTAGGGGTTGTGGTGTACAATATACAAAATGGAATAGCATATATGGAACGATTTCTTGATGGTTCATAGATATACCGTTATTGTGGCTAACCCATTTGTGAGAAAGGCATATGTCGAGATATGCAAGATATGTGAAATTCCAGTCATGATCCCCACCATTTCCCACTACTGCAAAAATAAGATAACACTATCGTGGTTGTGCATTACAACTTCTATAGGGTAAACACTCACCATATAAAGAACTACCATGCATTACATGTGCTATAAAAGTAGTTTAAGAAAAACATGCATGTAGTATAGTCTGATGACATTAGGACTAAGAACCATAACCAAAATCAAGAGAAAATATATGCAGCCTCACTAGCCTCATTGTAGGAACTACAAGAAGACATGGCACAATACAAAGGATTGTCCAAAAATGATTGAGAAATAGGAGGCATGCAATAGAAGGAAACATGATGCTAACATAGTGAATTTAGATCCTAGGATCCTTGGTGGAGACCCAAAATGATGTGCAGACATAGGTATTAATATCATCACCATGAGTGGGACCAAGACTGGTGCAGATGTGGGATCTACAAATAAAGGATCCATCCATCGGGCTCCACAAAAAGCACTAGAATTTGACACAGTCTGGTAGAAAGGATATTTTAGACATGTGGGAAGTTGTTTAAGAATGTGGTGTAGCTTCCACAAAGAAAGAGATAGATTTCCATCTATATTCTAGTTGTCGAGATACTACTTAAGTATGTTGGTATTGTAATTGGAAGACAAAATCCATGAATTGTTAAAAATGTTCCTACATATACTAGAAAATGAGTGACCTGCAACGAACCTAAAAAGGGTACTAAAAAGGTTATTAGGATCACCTTCAAAGACACTTAATAGACCCTTACATTGTGTCTATAGAAAAATTTCGAGAAAATAATTTAGGTTGAATGCATTGATTAGAGGGTACGAGGTGTGAGAAGTCAAGTTTGATCTAGGATTAGATGTGGACATCTTGTTGAATAAATCATGGTAATTCATGGGATTGCCCAACTTGGTCTACTCATCGATTTAATTGTTGTTAGAAAATAAATCATTCATTTTTCCAATCGACAGACTAGAGTAGATGAAAATTGGTCTCAATGGTGTCGAGACTTATGTGGACTTTGAGGTCATTGTGATACTAGATGACATAGATCCCTTTGTAGCATTGTCAAGGATTGATTGGGCATATTATAATGATTCCATGCTCAATTCAAAACAAAAACATATGTTTTTTGAAAAGGATGGTTGCAGGTTCATCCAACCATTGGATCCAATGCAGGGTGAGAAAAATGTATTTACCAGAGGACACACCATTGCATAAACCATATGAAGTTATGACATCCACCGGCAACTGTGAAACCATCTACTGAGATTTTTTTTTATTGTGAGAAACCAATGGAGTGAATGGATATTCAAAACTATATACTATATTAGAGGGTGAGGATTTAATGTCCTTGAATATTGTATCATTCCATGTGATCCATATACCCCATAGGATGTGCAGGGGAAGGGGAATCAAGTGTTTTTGGGTTCCTCTATTTTTAAACCATTCGTTCCAAGCCTATTCCAACAACTCTCTTTACTATTATCCAATAAAACACAAGGTATTTACAACACCATGTACTTGACAAGTCAAATTCTTGTGGAGAAACACGTGATTAGTTGTCTTAGCATTTTCTCTAGATAAAGCACAAAAGCTAGGACCTTCCCATTCACTTCATCGAAAGTTATCCCATGCCAATATTCCACTATTCAAGTGAGTCATGTGAATATATCTACTCTTGGATGGGATATTGGTTTCCATAGGTCACACCACCACCAAGGGGGGTCCTCTATATCCTACATGGGAAACATTTCCCTATATCCCAAATGAAGTGAATTAATTCCTCCAATTAGATTTCTTACCAATATGAGAACATCCTCCCTATCATTCAATAAAATCATTACATATATTAAACTTGACATATATTTGTTCTAGATGGATGTTTTTGGCTCTATGAGATCAAATTCCCCAACCTCTTTCCAACCATAGTGCCACCACAATCCTCTATTATGATCATGAGCATCTGCAAAAGTTACCACATTCATTTGTTGGATAAGGTTAACCATATGATCCAAAAATATGTTTGTATCTTGGATGCCAACCATGTACCACATCTTTTCTAATGTATATATCATTGCCATCACTAGGGTCCTAGGCCAAGTATGCACCAATAATGTTAAATCTTTTAACCAAAGCTTGCTAGAAGTGGGATCCAAATGTTTTATTTTATGGATGAAATCAAATCCATTCCATTAATGAATTTGTTTCAATGTATTTTCTGCATAGGATCTTCTACTAAAACACATTTTGTGTGATTAGACCCCATAATCCCTTTGTTTCCAATTATTTTGAGAAATTTGTAAGGTTTTTTAGAACCCATCATCCATCATATTGTTTCCTAGATATTATTTCCAGCCTGATCAATGCCACACTTGTGGTCTCCTGGTTACTAGACTGGAGAAATTTTAAGCTTAATTTCTAGATCTTTGTAATCATATCCTTGGGAATAATTGTTAGAGATAAAAAATGCACTAGTACTGCCTCTAATATAATCTTTATCAAGACCAACTTTCTAGTAAGTGATATCCACTTGTTGCACCATAAACTAATAGGCCTTTGGAGTTTTTCATAGAGCCATAAGTTGTGCCTAAATTGGTAGTCATTTTATTTAAGGTAAAAACCAAGATATCCAATACAATCTTAAAAGGGTTGTAGGGTGAAAGGTAGGAATAAACATATCATGTTATGAATAGATTTAGAGAAATGTTGGAATTCAATGGCTGATTTCCACAAGTTTATTTCCATGTCGATGTTTGGGGAGAAAATCTTTAAGGTTCTATTTGTACATTTAACTTCTTGGATAGCTCCATTTCCAAATATCAAGGGTTATCCATAAAAATAATGCTTTTCATGTATAATCCATCGACAATTTTAATCCCTTTAGGCCCTCCAACCACATACTCATGGTTTATATGCCAAATTATAGATTTTGCAATGAAGAAAAATAAAATAAGGGATACTAGGGTATCCTTGTCGAAGACCCTAGGATGCAAGGAAAAATGGGGAGGCTAAGCCATTTATTAGGATCAAATAGGTTATGTATTGGTGGCATTCCTCAACCCAAATTATGAATTCCAGTCTAAAACCTACCTGTGTGAGAATGAGTCTTAAGTAAATCAAATTTTCTTTGTTGAAAGACTTGGAGTGGTGAATCTTTGAGGAGAAAGGTATATCTATTTTTTATTTATTGTATGTATTGAACCCTGGGATACTCCAATGACATCTTGAATTTTCTAGTTTTCAAGAAAAATAAACTATTGATTTAATAATGTGAGGCTAAAACCTACCTGTGTGAGAACAAGTCTCAATTAAGGCTAATTTTCTTTGTTCGAAAAACTTGGAGTGGTGAATCTTGAGGAGAAAGGAAGATCTATATTTTTTCTTGGTGGTTTGTATTGCCACCTAGGCTACTTGAATGGCATCTTGAATTTTTTAGTTGTCAAGAAAACTAAACTATTGATGGGATATATGGGTAGAGATGATAGGTTTGAGATTCGAAACTATAATTTTTTATATTATTTTGTATATGCAATTAGAAAAATATATTAGATGGTAATAATAAAAATAAGAATGGTTAAGTCTCATCCTTCATAGTATAAGTAATGCATTTAGTATTAATGGAACATGTATTTTACCTAAGCAATATGATTCCTACACCATTATGAACAATTCCTTGACTATGAGCTCCCAAAAATCTAGGTAGAAATCCATGAGCCATCCATCTAGCATGTGGCTATCCATCTATCACGTGGGCCTTTTTCGATTGGAATGATTCCAATATTTATAATAGATCCACTTTTGTGATAGGCTTCATCAAAGCTTCATTTTGCAAATCGTCTAGGAATCCATGAGAAAAGGAGGTAGATGTCGCGATTTCTAGATTTTTTTCTCTTGGGTGCTCTGAGTATACTTTTTTGTAATGAACCTCAATTGTGAAAGTATTGTGTTGAAGTCCATGAATTATGACAATTTCCATCAAATATTTTACATATGGTGTTAGTTTTTCTTCAAAACAATGCCTCACAATTGAAAAGTTTGGTTTTTTTATTGCACCCTTTTTCATCCAAGTTATTCTACTCTTTATATGTCATTTGGCATCTTGTCATGCCCTTAATATGTCTTGGATAACCTCTTCATGGAAATCCTCTTTGTTGTAAGTTCCAGTGGGTGTGGTGATCCTTAGATCCTCAACATTTAATAGATCCACGTATGTTTACTTGAAAGGGGATTTTTCCCAATCCATGGAAATATTTTTAACCTTCATAAGGTTCCTCGAAAAGATAGACATTACGAGTTCCTCTTGCTCTAATGATATTTCAACCCATATTTTCTTTATGAGTTCCTAAAATCCTCATGTGAAAGCTAGTGTGGGTTGAATTTAAACGAAGATGGGGGTTTCTTTTAACCAATGGATAATTCAAGTAGTATTTGGTTGTGATTAGATAGAGCCTCCTTCAAGGTTGAAGCTCTATATGTACCAACTCTCATGATTAATGCCTCCTTAATAAAAACCCTACCAAGTTGCTTTGAGATGCCATTTTGACCAATGTTGTGAATTGTCTAGATAGGTTCTATATTTAGAGGCTCTGCATCTACCAAGTGGTTTCATTCCATAATATGTAAAAAATAGTTTTCTATTGGACTAGATTGAGCATGTTTTTGGATTACTGAGAGGGGGGGTGAATCAGTAATAGAGTAATTCAATCATTTTCTAACTAGAAAATGCAAATGTTATGTCAATGTAGCATTATCATCCAATAGTTGCATAGTAAATAAACAATGAACAAATGAGAAATCATACACATACACAATACACCATTGTTTTTACGTGGAAACCCAAAGAAGGAGAAAACCACATAATGATTTTTCTTATATGTCTTTAAGAATTACATTCATTGGAAGCACCGACTTCCTTTGTTTTCCAGCTGCAACTGGAAGGAGGCTCCAACCCCCTAGTTTATCAGGATACAACCTGAGGGAAGCTACAACTCCCCAATTCTCTGGCTATAACCAGAAGGAGGGTACAACCCCCTATGTTCTCCAACTACAACCGAAAGGTGGCTACAACCACTTGTCCTTGCCCCATCCAACCACCCTAAAATATAAGTAGAATGATGGAACCACTATCACACTATCACTATGAGATATACTTCTGTAAACGTGTACCAATCAACCTGTAATCAACCTGTGCCATAAACATGTGCATCAACCATGCACCAACCTATACCAAACAACCTGTAATCATCATGTACCATAAACAAGTGCATGAACCATGCACCAACCTATACCAAACAACCTTTAATCATCCTGTACCATAAAAAAAGTGCATCAACCATGCACCAACCTGTACCTCAATCTATACCATCAATGAGTGCATCAACCGTGCACCAAATATGTACCAATCATGCATAAAATACACATAAACTATGACTCATCAAGATGTACCAACATTGTTGGAAAATACTGAGAGGGGGGGGGGGTGAATCAGTATTTGAGC
>ML797664.1:23069-34388 GCA_009831015.1 Picea engelmannii
ATTTGATTTTACAGTCTTTAGAGGTGAAAACAACTTCACATCCTCGGTCACAGACTTGACTGACACTAAGAAGGTTATGTTTCAGATTCTCTACAAGCAGCACATCTTGAGTGTCAATGAGTCTACTGGACCAAATTTATCTCTGAAGGTATTGTTGAGCGACATAAAGCATGCCTTGTTGTGAAGGGATTTTCTCAACAAGAATGAATTGGATACACTGAAACCTTTTCCCTTGTAGAAAAGATGAACTTCGCCCGACTGATTCTTTCCCTTGCTGCTCATTTTGGATGGAAAATCTATCAAATGGATGTGAAGAGTGCCTTTCTTCATGGAACAACCACCTAGTTTTGTGACAGATTCAAATTTGGCTTTTCATCTCAAGAAATCACTTTATGGTTTGAAGCAGGCTCCCCGAGCTTGGTATGCTAAGATCGACAATTTCTTTCTTGGACTTGGTTTCAAATGTTGTGAATATGATCACAAATTGTATGTATTCCATACCAATGGAGACACCTATATTGTTTCTGTATATGTAGATGAATTACACATTACTGGAAACAATAATGATCTCATCCTTAGATTGAAGAAACAACTTGTTGACTCCATTGACATGACATATCTTGGAACTCTGCATAATTTTTTGGGTCTTCAATTATTACCACTTTGCGATGGATTTTTAATTTCTTAGTCTAAATATGTGATGGATATGTTGACATGTTTTAAGATGGCTAATTGCATTGTGATATTCCTTTTCACTCCGGAGAAGAAGATTACCAAAACCCCTCGAACACTCGTAGTCGATGCTACTCTTTATCGACAATTGGTTGGAAGTCTTATTTATCTTACTCATAGTTGACTAGACATTTCCTTTATTGTTAGTGTGGTTTCTCGATTTATGCATGACCCTTAACAAATCCATTGGAAAGAAGTCAAACAAATTCTCCTTTATCAAGTATTGTTGAAGTTTAGATTCACTAGTTGACTTCACTGAGTATGACTGGGACAATGTGGTCCTGCAAGAAACATAAGGTAGTATCTTTGTTGACTATGGAAGCAAAATATCATGGCATCGCTCAAGCAGGTACCGAAGAACCTTGGATTCACCAACTTTTGGGAGAACTTGGCCTTCCTGTTCAGACCTCGACTACAATCTATTGTGATAACCATAGTGCTATACACATTGCTGAAAATCATGTTGCCCACAGTAAGATGAAGCATGTTGAGTTCCATGATCACTATTTGAGACAATTGGTTCATGAGAACGTTTTATATCTTGAACATTGCATAATAGACGATGAGGTTGATGATGTCTTCACCAAACCTTTAGCTGAATCCAAATTTATCAAGCTCCACACGATGCTTGGGATCCATGAAGCTACAATTATGGGGGGGTGTCATAGTGATGTAATTTCACCTCCTAAATCTCCAGAGTGGTGTGTTGATGGGGGGGTGTTGGAAAATCAAGAATTGATGGTTCGTCACACATATCCCAGTTTCATTCAGTCGAGAGGTTGACCAACATTTGGATATAGTTGGTTAGGAAATTGATCAACACACTACACTAGTCGATCGAGTATTTGACATGCTTATCGGTCAAACAATTGACCAACAATCGAAGATAGTTGGGAAGTGGATCGACCAACCCAAAAATCAATTACGAGTTCGATGCATAGGAGGTTGCGTTGAGCATCCTTGTGGAACCGACTCGACAATGCAGATTTTGTAGATTCAACTCTAACAATTGAAGAATACATGTGGAAAAGATCTTCTGGGTTCTATGGAAGTTGGTTGGATATTGAAATTACAAAAATCAGACCATGTGGGTCATTACCATCATGGATATTGTGCAATAGATTACGTAGATCAAGATGTGCAACATGCACTATGATGTTCTAATCACAATGCGCTCTACTTAAGTGTTGTAACGGTGTCTTTAGACACCACTCTTTATCTTCAAAATTTTATTCCTCTTCGATTATCTACAATACTGTCTTTTCTGTTTTATGTTGTGTTCCGCCTTCTTCCCAGCACAAAAAAGGTGATATAGACCAAAAAAGAAAAGGGACGATTATATGTGTTCTACATAGAGTTTTTTCAAAAAGGATCTCCAAAAAATTCAAAATAAAAAGATATACATTCTTCCTCTATTACAAATTAAAAGATACATCAACAAAAAAATATCTATGATAATACTAATATTTCTCTATAGTCTTAGAACTAACAAAAAAATATCTATGATAATACTAATATTTCTCTGTAGTCTTAGAACTAACAAAAACATAGTCTTATTCCTCATCATAAGACTATGTTAAACTTTTAAGCATGTGAAAAAGACTAAGACATGATTAAAAAGGACTCATAAAATATATGCTTTTATTACAATAAAGTCAAATGATATAATAGGGATAATCTCCTTTTATTTCATTTTCAGGTATTGTGCTACCTACATGACCTAACATCCCTATGTAGTAAACTTATGTATAACACTTTATTAGTCACTTCTAATAACTATGAATTTTACATTACATCTAATTTATTTAATTATATTAGAAAATTATACTCCAACACCTCCTCTTAATGCTATAATATCAAAAATTACAACAACAAATAAAATGGAAAATTATTCTTAAATAATTTCAGTCCTCAACATTTCAAAATCATGCAAGTACTCCATCAAGCTATCTTGTTACCCTCATAAGTGTAGTATTACAAAATTTCCACATTCTCAAAGTCATTGAATTTGCAAACTCTTGAATTCATGCAATTCTCTGAATTCCTGATTTTCCAAATTCCAAAATCAATGTGATTCTTGAATTCACAAATCACTCGGACAACGATCCATGCTGATTTGAACTTTCTTTGATTCTTCTCTGTTTTGGAAATTAAACGACTCAGAATAAGAATTCACAGTTTGTCACCATCCTTTGTTTCATTGGGGTCAATATTTTGTTTCCTTTGTTTCATTGGGGTCAATATTTTTTCACTCAAAGAGTAAATGGTCTACATTTTGTCTTAAATAAATTCATCAAAGTTTCAACATATTTTTAGAAAGAAAACGATTCAATGTATAGTCTTTTTGTCTTTGGAATGATTTTTTTTTGTTTGGAAACAAAGAGAGAATATATAGATTTTTTTTGGTTTCATCCTTCCTCCTCTTTCAACAATAAAAAATAAACTCTTCTTTCAATAAGTAAAATCTTTTTTTTCAAGATACAAAATTGTCAATAATATTTTAACTCATAAAATTAAAAAAAAATAAATCAAAACATATACCTTTATTTTTTCCATTTTCCCATCTTCATTTTTATTTGCTTTTCTCTCCAATAGAAACATAAAAAAATCCACCAATCACTCACTTCGATATTTACAGGGCTTAAAGGCTCTAATACCATGTTAAATGTTTAAGCATACAAGAAAGATTAATACATGATTAAAAATGACTCATGTAAAATATATGCTTTTATTACAATGAGTTCAAATTATACAATAGGGATAATCCCCTTTATTTCATTTCCTTATTTAATTGACTTATGTCTAACATCTTCTTAATCATTTAAAATAAATGTGATTTTTACATTATATTTATTTTATTTAATTATATTGGAGCATTATACTCAAATAGATTGTTTGTTAGTGGATTCCTCACATGAGGATGGAGAAATGGTGTTCCTAAAAGATAACACTATCCTTGTTTATCTCTACAGAGCCCTGTATTAACAACCAATGGTAGCCCCTCCGATAAGGATTTTTGTTCACTATTAAATTCTTTGTAAACATGTTCAAAAGAGACTGAGTTAAATACAATTAAAGATGCTTTAAATTTATTAAAAATTGGAGTCAATACCAAGTTTTCCATTCATCTAGTTGATTACAAGCATTAAGTCACCAAAGACCTGAATTTTTGATATTCCATGCAACCAATTTTAAGAGAAGTTTTAGAGAAAGTAGCTCAACAAAATTGTTTGAGCATTCCCCTAGTCTAGCCTTGAATATGATATCATGAGAGTCATTTAGAGAGATTATACCACCAACTCCACTTTATGAATGGGTAACTTCATTGGATCCATAAAAATACTCCCAATATACAATTTTTTCCATTGGATCATGGGTCAACTGTCTCTACACAAAGGATTTCAAACTTGATTTGAGAACTACTTTTACCCCACAATAAACTTGCAATAGGAGAAACTTGTGGAATTTCCTCAATTCCAGTCATGCCACCATGCTCAATAATTAGGGAGGTACAACTTGAACATAAAGTCCTCAAGAATGACACCTTGAATGTATTCCATAATGAACTTATCTACATTGGTTATGCAAAATTTCCACTTAAGATCAATGTAACAAACCAAGTTTGAGACAATGCATCAATAAATCCATTCATCGAAAATATATCCCTTGATAAAGCATTAAGGCCAAGAACCAGGAGGTATTGACCACAACCTTACCCTCAAACTGTACAAGAGGTGAGCATTAGAGAGTTTAAAATAAAGTAGAGGCTAGTGCAGAGGGAGGGCTCTCTCCTAAACTAGAGAAAGGGCTTAATAGTCTCCTAGGACTTCTAGATGCTTTGTAAAACAAAAGTTCCAACAAATTTAGCATGAGTAGTAAGAGGGTTTAAAAAGATATTCACCGCTACAAATGATTTTTGAGTGATAGACCCTAGCTAACCTAATATTAATTTTTGAGGAGGACCTTCTTATCCTCTTCCCCCTCAACAAACTAAATCACCCATTTGGAACATAATGATTGTACTTGTAGGTGGGTTATAATGATAACCAGGCCCCCAAATTCTTATGGAGTGCTACAAATCACCTAGTTGACTTCATGAAAACTTTTTCCCTAGTTGGTATTGACCCACAAAAAAATTTTGAGGTCTTTTTTTGCCTGAAAATAGGCCATCTTAGAAGAAATCCAAGAGGATTAATAGTAAACATGAGTCATCACCACAACCTTGGTGCATATTTCAAACTTTTCTACTAGAGATAAGGGTTTAGTGATCGGTTTATCAATCTTATTTTCTACTCTCTAGATGAAAAAATTCCATAGGTCTCAAGGTGATGCCTAGAAGGAAATAGGGATACCCAAAAACTTGAAGATTTGGCTCGATTCAATCCAAGTCCAATTTTAAGAGGTTAACTAGCTAGGCATAGGCCACTAACTCTATCTACAACACTATTTTTTTCCCACTGAAAGTTTGACCCTGAGGACACATATAAAGTTCCTATGCATTCCATGGTATTAACCCAAGAAGTATAACATTGAGGCTAGTAGACTTGTCCCATTACATGCACTCCTAGACTAGAATAGCATTAATGTACAAAATATAATGCCCACAATTGAAGCTAATATGTTTACGAGGAAAATAATATTAGACAAAATATGCTTGATAATCAATTCAATGGATTTAGCCATAATTTATATGACATTTTAAGTATAATGGCATGCCTCTAATTGGTAATCAACTCTAGATCCATGATATTTTGCATAAACCTAATACTACCCATATCGATTATTTGTCCTAGCGAGTTCTTTTGGAGGGATTCTTGATAAACTAGTAGAAGGCTTGGCCCTAAAAATTCCCACCTGGCCTTGTAAAATTCATAAGGAAACCCATTGAATTCTGGTGCCTTATCATCAACAATTTCATGAAGGTCTCATAAAGGGACAAGACTAAGTCACAAGTTCTCCTTTTCTTGTGAGAAACTTTGTAAGGAATTAGGTCAAGGTAATTTTAAGTAGCTTCCTTCCTCTCCTTAGTGAGGCATTGAGTTTGAAAAATCACTCTGTAATGATCCACATTTTTCTTCGATAGCATCATCCTTAGTGGGCCAACCCAACGCATTTTTTGAGAAAAATAATTTTCAATGGCCTCCTTATTGGAAAATGATTTAAAGAAGGCTTTTGTGGGATTATTATATGTATTAAGCTAATGAACCATATGCATAGTTTAGTTCCCCTTGAATATCATTTGACATTGTCCACTTGAATAAATGACATAGCTCTGATGTGTGATATTTCCTTTTGTCATTGTAAGGATCCCATTGAAGTGCTTTCATGATTTACTCTAGCGCACTTTGGAAAATTATATTGTGACAATAATGAATCTTGGAAATTACCTACCATATCCCTTTAGAATGGAAATTGTTTGGGAAATGATGTATTCCCACTATACTATCTATTTAGAATCCCCATGTGGCTAAGGAATGACATTTCACTTAGTTTGGATGTAGGAAACACAACTTGGGATTTGGAAGTGGGAAACATTAATGATATAAAAAGTTCTTAACATACACATTCTTTGTAAGACCCAATACTCAATCAAGTCCATAAGATCATTAAAATAGATCAAAATAAAAATTTAACTATACATATACGATATGATCTTGATCATAAACAAGGAGGATGAAGATGACTTGCTTGAAGGATAGTTAATAAACTTGATTTACGATGAGGATAGCTGAGCTCCAACAACTTGTAACTAGATCTAGCAATCAATACTTTGGGTAACTGAATTAGGGGGATGAACCTCATCTCAACCAACCCCTCAGTCTAAATCAAGAGAGTTCGAGTCCTCAATTAATAAAATTATGCCAACCTACCTCACAATCTCTTACACATGAAGCCAAATCCCCCAAAATAAAAGCAGTGCCCCACAAATTCCTCAAATTCAATTTAAATAACATAATTTTCATTGAATCAATCCTCATTCACAAATGCACTTGTCATCCATGCAATTATCCCTTTTATTTTAATTCCTCTTTATTTGATAATGTAGTATTTATTAGTTTTTCTTTATTTCTTTTTATTTTATAATTAGCTTATGTATTATTATTTATCATCATCATCATCATTATTATATTATCATTATTTTCTTTTCCCAATGCAAATACATATAATGTGGGGAATTACATATTGTCCCCTTTCACGAAACTTTGTCCCAATGATTAAATTTAATTATGCTATTTGTATGTTTTAATTTATTCCCATATCTTCCACACAACCACCCTTTACTGCAACTAGTATAAGAGACACTAATCATGGGGTGACCGCAACAAGCATTGGAAGTCCACATCACATCTCTAGGGAAGTGTGGGCACAACTCTAGCCACCTCCCTGAATTTCAACATTAGGATTAAGGCCTATCAACCTATGATGGGATCTATGGCCCAAGGCCTCATCTACCTCAACAAAAATTTGGTTTGGTACAATAACTTCATATCCAAAACATATTAAAAGGATGACCTAAAATCCCTCCCTAAGTATAACTTGGCACTCAATTCCAAGCATCAAAATTCCAACATCACAACTCCATCGACGAGTACAACTCCAACCATTTGTAACACCTTGTTTTCCCCAAGACTGTAATTATGTACAAACTTCATATATTACTGCTATGAGGCATGTAATTATATTTTAATATAAAACACCAAGTCACTGACTAAGACGAAACAACCTTGATAGTACTGGCCATGATACACCAAGGGAAGTTGATTCAACAAAGGACTGATTGATGTGTTGCAGGAGGTGGAACTGTGATGTATTAAGTGAAGAAAATAGGAATCTTGCACATCAAACTAATCTACACTGTAAAAATAAATGAAACCCACCTACCAACACACCATAATTTACATGAGAGTCACACTACCATCAAAGAAGTCTCATAAGTGGTTGAGACCAAATTAATGACTCATGACAGTCAATTTGCATGAAATAACAATTGATTGAAAAATTAACAAAGTCTACCATGGAACTGGACTCAAACTAGAAACTGGGAGATGATGGATGTCGTATGCAAGACATATAGAGAATTTATCAGGGATGAAAATAGAACAAAGGGAGAGGGGAGACAACGCGGTGAACATGGGAAGAAGGGAGATGTGAAACAATGCAGAGAAGTGACAAAGTCAAACAAGGGAAAACAACTTGCAAAAGATCATAATGTCGATTGAGGAGGAGAAGGGGGAAGAAGATATTTCGGGAGGAAAAACAATGAGCTTGTCTAAGTCATTATTGATCACCCTGAGCAGAGAAGACCTGGATCCCTGAACTAGAGCTTTAGGGGGACGCAACTTGGTGCTTACTAGACATAAATTGACACTGGTAAGGGGAGGTCACTGAGGTAATGTTAAGCAGAGAAGGGACTCCCTTGTGTATAGGAAATATAGTTGAAAAACCACCTGATAAACCTGTGGAGACCCAAGCTCAGTAGGAGGTCACAACTTCTATTGTATTAGAGGAGGAAGGAGAGTAGCCTTCCTATATCATTAAAATATCATATCAATGTTGAGTTAGTTCCTTGGTGGTATCATGGCTTGGCATGGGGGTGGAGTGATATAGGAAGTCACTCTACAACAAAGCCTAAAGTCGGGAGGAAAAGCATCCTCTCTCATTTAGTTGGATTGGACTATTTCCTTGATAGATAAGTGTTCACATGATTTGAATATGTTTATGAATGATGTATTTATATGTGTATGAAATTGTTTGAATGCATGATCATTTCAAATTTGTGAGCCTATAGTTGGATGTTTGAATGTTAGGATCAATATATAATGCAATCCCCTAGCTGGTAAACTAATGTGCATTTTATCGTTCCATTTCCTAGGTGAAAATCTCGTGAGTCATGCCTGATTCCATATAAGTATTCATGTCCTTCAATGGTGTTGAATGGTTCAACCCTTGGGAGGAATTGGACTGAGGTCCTGTAGAATTTGAAATTTATCTGAGCCCCCAAGCAGACTGATTGTCTTCCCTTAAAAATCTAGTGTTAAAATGCAAAGGGATTGTATTCGTGGAGATAATAGTTCAAGATATCTTGACCCTTTGTCGGCAAAGTGTATTGTTTGAAAGAGCCATGTGTCAGGACCAATACATGGTCTGATGACACTAAAACCCCAAGCATTAATAAGGACCATTGATTTAGATGTTTGTATGTCGGAAAAAATCCTAACCATCGATTCATAACTCTTGGTTAAACATAAACCATTACCACTGATCTCGAAGCCATATATTTCACTTAGGAGAATATTGGGGAGATGATGTCACGATGATGCCTTGATGACGAGGTTTTCCACCTCAAAATACCATGTTCCTCGGGGAGTGATAGGTGTCCCTCTATGGTTGGTTGTTGGAACATGAGTGGTTCCTATTGGGATATGGAGTCCCCTTTGGCCCTTTGTGGGAATTATTGACCATCATATTAGTCAGGAAATATCCCAAGAAGTAGGGACCATAGGATCCTAGAATATCGGTGAGTGCAAACCCAAGAGCAAGCCAAATCATTGATGATACCCTCATCGGTGATGCAACGGGGACCGTTGATCTCCCGATAAATAGGAGAAACCTCAGTCATCGATCACCCATGATATTTTTCCAAAGGGAAAGAAAAATTGATGACATCACATGATGATGTGGCATGTCTTCAAGGAAACCATAGTGTCTAGGATGACAAGTGTTAGATGTTGATTGGATAACAAGAGTTAGAGAGGAGAGAGAGACATAAACAATCATTGATATTAGTGGGCCTCATATATAAACTGTGGGGACCGTTGGTATAGGAGTGTTAAATCTCGTGCAAAGAGATGTTGTTGACGTTCTCCTAGTTGTAGAGATCTGATATTTCGAACCATAGGATCAGGGGAAAGCATACCTTAGAGCATCGTCATCGAAGGTCGATGATTAAGGTCAAGTATGTGGGATATCAAATCTCGACGACGATGAGAGGCATGTTGAAAGTTTAGACTGGAGACCCAACGTGTCACCACTACATGGTTGGAGTGAATAATTAACAACCATGTGGGGTTGAGATGGAAGTTGGCTAATGAAGGCCTGAGTGTCCTTAGGAAGCCACAACTTTTGAACCCAGACTCAGATTTGGGAGTGATTACAGCTGTTAGAAAACTCTTGACGAGCAGAAGATAATAATATGTTCAAGAAAATCTTTAAGAGAGTTGAGAAGAAATGAAATATTAATGCCCTGTATCATTAAAGGTTAATAAGGGGGTCAGGTGTGCCACATAGTGATATCAGAGATGAGTTCAAACTCTTGGATTGAATGTATCGCCAAAGCTTCTTAAGCCTATTAAAAATGAACTTTTTTGTTGTCTGGAATGCATGTATTTAAAGTACCAATAGAAAATGATAACGATGTTGTTGTTTCAACACGTAGGACGGATAAAAGTGAATGGTGCAGTGCAATATGGATGACACCTCACACCTCAAATATGAAGAGTTTGATGGTCGAAGGAACATATAAACCCCTCCATATTTGATGGCCACTGTAAGAAGTTTTAAGGAATATAATGAGAGGATTATGAGAGCTCATTCAAAGCAAGAAGAGATGAATGCGATCCTACTGCATATCCTATCCAAAATCCAAAATCATCTACAACAAGGCCCTAGCAATGTTGAACTGCAGTAGTCGGAGAGGGTGAAAACCCCTTCATATTCTCAAAAGTGTGGATTGACTCATACTGATGCGAGAAGGAGTTCATCCAGAAGAAAGCATCAAGATTCCATGAAAGGAGAATCAAGTGGAGGTATTTCCACGGAGTCCTCTAGTTGGAAGACTACTTTAGCAGGACAACACAGTAGTGACATAGAGTCCAACAGTCTTAAGAAGAAAAAGATAAATAAGTCTAAGCGTTTTCTAACCGAAGAATTCAAGAAAGTGAAGCCGCCTATCATTGATGGAGAGATATATAAAGGAGAAGAATCTGAAGCATGTTTGTTTGGATTGAAAAAGTACTTTTGATTACATAACTACTTTGACAACACTAAGACCAATATTTCAATATTCAACCTGAATGGAAGAGCTTCCATTTGGTGGGAATATCTCAAGGAAATTAAAATACTAAAAGAGAGAAAGTTGACATGGAAACATTTTGAGAAATACTTTTGTAAATCCTATCTATCCGAAAAGTATTATGATGATAAGATAAAATAATTTCATGAGCTTAAATTGAGACAACTTACCTTGGATGCATGTGAAAAGAGACTTATGGAACTGTTGAGGTAGGTTCCCTGTCTTAAGGATGAGAAGGATAGGATCCAATGTTTTCTCAGTGGATTACCACAATCCTAACAAGATTGAATTGATTTTGACAAACCCAAGACATTGGAGGACACCATCCAGAAATCCAAATGATGTTACAATCAGTCTAAGCATAAGCATGAATAGTCCAAAGATTGGAAAAATAAGGATAAGAGTGTTGGGCCTCAGAAATGTCACATTTATATCCTCTTTTTCCTTCACTATTCCTTACATTTCATCGTCCCATTAACCTTCCATCATACCATTTCCATAAATACACTTGGGTT
>ML797664.1:35157-51910 GCA_009831015.1 Picea engelmannii
AAATTAAATAGTTGGGAAAATACTATAACGGAATTAAACGACAATATGTCCGCCTAACAAAGAGAAGATTCTAGAAGAAGGGATTCAAGTCCTTTCCTTGAAATAATTTTGGGAAGGATTCATAGTCGGTTCAACCAAACAAGAGTGAGCATCAACAAAAATTTCCATCTCAAAGTAGAAACAAACCAATAGAGCATGCAAGGGAAAGAACAAAAGATCCGAAGAAAGGACCCTTGTAGTGTTGGGTTTGTGGGGAGCCACATTTGTTGAGGGATTTTCCCCATCGATAGAAGGACAATAGAACAGTGTATAATGTACATGAGAAAACTACAATCAATGATGTGTTCAGAAGTGCGCTAAGAATTTATGCAGCGATGGAGAACCGACAAGAAGACCACCAAGCCTCTGTGGTGGAACTGGAAGGTATTATTACTTAACAAATGATATCTATTATCACTTAACAAATGATATCAAGTGGTGGAAACATGTTAATTACAGAGGAAAAAGCATACCAATGCATGGTTAGTCCATTTAGCCACCAGAACAAAGAGGAAAGTGATGGAGGTAGTCAAAGCTTTTCCAATTGGGATGAGTGGATTTCAGACCCAAGCGGTTCTAAACATCTTACCCCTTGGTTCATATGACGTGTTTTTGGGAATAGATTGGTTGGCTTCCCATAAAGAAAAATTAAATATTTATGAGAACTTATTAGAGTGTGAAGATGAGAGGGGTAACACCATGATCTTTCAAGGAATTCAAAATCCAGTCTTCGTGAGGCAAATAACAATGTTGCAACTTAAGAAATTTAGCAGAAAAGGGTGTCCCTTGTATGCTATACAAATATTAAACTTAGTAGAAGGAAAGGAGCTAAGGGATGAAGACCAATCGGTGTTGTGGGAGTACAGAGATGTATTTCCCGAGGAGGTTTCTGGATTACCTCCTAAGAGAGACCTAGATTTTTCAATCGACCTCGTGCCTAGAGTAATGCCAACATCTAAAGTGCCTTACACGATGAGCACTCCAGAGTTGGTAGAACTGAAAATGCAGTTGAAATAAATGATGGATAAGGGATACATCAGGTCGAGTGTATCTCCATGGGGAGTACCAACTCTATTTGTAAAGAAGAAATATGGTGACTTGAGACTATGCATCAATTACATGCAGCTAAACAAGATGACCATAAAAAACAAATACCCTTTGCCCAAAATAGATGATCTCTTTTACCAACTTAGAGGGGCTACAATATTTTCAAAGATAGACTTGAGGTTTGGTTATCATAAATCCATGATTAAAGATGAGGAAATATACAAGACAACCTTCAGGACAAGATATGGGAACTATGAGTTTGTTGTGGTGTCATTCAGGCTTACAAATGCCCCAACTACATTCATGTGTTTAATGAATAATGTACTCAACAAGTATTTATACAATTTTGTCTTGGTGTTTGTAGATGAAATTTTGGTGTATTATAAGAACTAGGAGGAGCATGAAGAACACCTCAAGATGGTGTTACAGGTATTAAGAGAACACTAGTTGCACACCAAGATCAACAAGTGTGATTTATTTAAGAAGGAAATATAGTATTTGGGCCATGTAATCTTAGTTGAAGGAGTAGCAGTAGATCCTGCAAATATTAACGAAATTATGGATTGGCCTGCCCCTAGAAATGTGTCAGAAGTAAGATCCTTCATGGGATTGGCTAGATATTATAGGAGGTTCATCAATGGATTTTCCAATATCGATAATCCTATTACCTCATTAAAAAGGAAGGGGAAGAATTCTGTGTGGTCACTAGAGTGCGAGAACGACTTTCATCAACTGAAGCAACTACTAACTAATGCCCCTATGTTAAAAATTGTAGACCCATAAAAAGACCTTATGGTTTGCACAAATGCTTGCAAAGAAGGAGTCATAGGATTTTTCATGTAACATGGGAAACTGGTTTTTTATGAATCATGAAAACTGAATGAACATGAGAATAAATATGTTACCCACGACCTGGAACTCACAAGGATTGCACACGTGCTGAAAATGTGGAGGCATTACCTGCTCGGGAGGAGGTTTACCCTCATGACCGATCATTTTGGTTTAAATTATTTATTTGACCAGCCGAGGTTGAATGCTAGAAAATCCAGGTGGATGGTGCTGATCAACAAATTTGATTTCAAAATGAAGCACATAAAAGGGAAAGAGAATAAAGTAGTTGACATGCCCAGTCGAAGTGTCCATGCCATACACTTAGCAACAACAAGTGTAGGAGGGTCTGACATTCAGTAGAGGATTGAAACCATCTTGCAAGAAGACGAGTTCTTCAACCAAGTGAAGGAAAGACTACAACATGAACCTAAGGAAAGGAGGTATGAAGGATATCAACTAAGGACTAATGGTCTAATGCTATACATAATTGGATGTATGTGCCTAATTCAACAAAATTAAGGCGCCTGGTTATGGATGAATTCCATAAAAGGATATATGTGGGTCACCCTGGTTACCAGAAAATGATGACAATTGTTAGAAAACTGTATTATTGGCCTAGAATGAAGAAAGACATCATGATTTATATTGAAAAATTTTTGGAGTGCCAACAAGTAAAATTTGAACATTGACACCCTGACGAACTATTACAACCCATAAAGATACCAAAATGGAAGTGGGAAGTGATTTCCATGGATTTTATCACAAGTTTACCAAAGAAAATCAAGAAACATGATGCAATCATGGTTGTGGTAGATAAGTTGAGCAAGGAAACTCATTTTATTCCCATAAAGTCTACTTATAGATCCATATATGTTTCTAATGTTTTTATGAAGGATATATTCAGATTACACGGTTTTCCCAAAACCATAACTTCAGACAGAAATGCTAAATTCACCTCAAATTTATGGAAAATATTGTTTGCAAGTTTAGAAATACAATTGGATTTTATCACGGCCTACTATCCTCAAACAAATGGTCAGACTGAGAGGTTGAACAAAGTGTTAGAAGACATGTTACAGATGCATGCTATGAATCAACCTAAGTAGTGGGAGGAATATCTACCATTGGTGGAATTCACATACAACAATGGTTATCAAGGATAATTGAAGATGAGCCCCTTTGAGGTTCTACATGGCAGAAAGTGCAAAGTCCCGATCAGTTGGAACATTCCTATGGATAAAATTACACTTGGACCAGAATTATTGAAAGAAATGGAACAAGCCATGGTTAAGATAAAACATAATATGAATATTTCTCAAGATATACAGAAGAGTTATGTTGATAGAAAAAAAACTCCTAGAGAATTCAAAATAGGAGACCACGTGTATCTCCAGGTGAAACCCAAGAGAAGATCCCTAAGAATGGGGATGTGTTCTAAGTTGGCTCCATGATATAGTGGACCGTTTGAAATCATATAGAGAATAGGACCAGTAGTATACATAATTGCCTTACCACCTACTATTACAACACATAATGTATTCCATGCGTCTTTGTTAAATATATACATGATTCTAATCACATCATTGATTGGACTGTAATACATCTGGAACTAGAGGGAGAATTCCAAATAGAACCCCAATGCATCCAGGAAAGGAAAGAAACCATGCTTCTAAATCAAGCCATCGTGAAGGTCAAGGTGCAATGGAAGCACTTTGGAGCATATGAAGCTACATGGGAGCTGGAATATGCCATGAGATTGGCATACCCATTTTTATTTACTATATAATTGTAAATACATGGTGTTTTAAAACACCGAGGATGGTGTTTCATTTAATGGGGAGAGGAATGTAACACTCTATTTTCCCCAAGACTGTAATTATGTACAAACTTCATATATTACTATTATGAGGCATGTAGTTATATTTTAATATAAAACACCAAGTCACTGACTGAGAGGGAACAACCTTGATAGTATTGGCCATGAAAAACCTAGGGAAATTGATTCAACAGAGGAGTGATTGATTTGTTGCAGGAGGTGGAACTCTGATGTATTAAGTAAAGAAACTAGGAATATTTTACAACAAGATAATATACACTACAAACATAAATGAACCCCACCTACCAGCACATCAAACTTTACATGAGAGCCACATGACCATCGAAGAAGTCACAAAAGTGGTTGAGACTAAAGTAATGACTGATGGAAGTCAGTCTGTGTGAAAGAACAATTGATTGAACAATTGATAGAGTCTACCACAAAAATTCCCCCTGACTGGAAATTGGAAGACGATGAATGGCGTCTACAGGACATCCTGAGAAGTTCTCAGGGACAGAAAAATAAAATGGGGAGACACCGCGGAGAACACGAGAAGAAGGGAGAGGAACAAAAATGAAGAGAAGAGACAAATTTTAATAAGGGAAAACAACATGCAAAAGATCAGAATTCTTATTGAGGAAGAGAAGGGGGAAGAAGAGATTTTGGGAGGAAATACAAAGAGCTTGTCTGATTCGTTATTGATCACCTTGAGCAGAGAAGACCTTGATCCCTGAACTAGAGCTCTAGAGGGCCGCAACTTGGTGCTTACAAGACATAAATTGACACTAGTAAGGGGAGGTCACTAAGGGATTATTTTTTTTATAACAAAAACGAGTATATTTATATTATATCAAAAACTGCCAAAATTTGAAAAGATACAAATGACAAGGTGTAGACACCTCTGCTATTGCCATAGAATCAAAAAGGTCTATCTATGTCGGTGAGATATTTGGCCATTGTTCTATATAGGCTACAATTTTTCCATGTGAAAATGGAAATGAAACTATTTAATAACAACATAAATTTATAATTGATAAAAAACTAAAAGATATGGGTAGGGATGCCCTGGATCGTTCTGTTGTGTTGCTTGATTCTCCTGTTCTTGGTGTGATTCTACGTGGTGCTGAGCCTGGTTATATTCCACCCAAACATGATCTAATAACCCTGGAGCCATCGGGACGTGCTGATGATTGCTAGCAGCAGAGTGGAAGGTTGAAGGTAAACGAGATTCATCCGTGCCTGCAGAGTGAGCTTGTTGTTTGGGATTTCCCAAACGTTGGGTGACTGCTCCTATCTGCCTTGTATTTTGGTTGACCCCCCTAAGGATAATTGCCAATTCTTGGTTGTGTCTGATTTCCCGTTGCTGCATCTGATACTGAATTTTGGCCATACTTTCACGGATCATTTTGTTTTCCTATTGGAGTTCACGATGTTGTGAGCCTGAGCGTTCTTCTATGTGCCTGTAGTCTGTTCGCAGAGCTTGGAATTTCTCATGAAGTTCTTCAGTGGTGCAGACTGGGAAGGTGCAAGGGAATATGGACCTTTGTTGCATGATGTTGTAGCACGCGAGGGGCAAGCAGGTGTTGTGTAGAAGGTAGCGGAGGCTGGTTGGGAGGAAGAGTTGAGAAGAAGGAAGTAGAGCTAGGCGAGAGAGATTTCTAGAGTCGAGAGGGATGCAAAGCCAGGTGAGAGAGATAAAAAGGTTGGACTGAATCCAATTGGAAAAGATCAAAAAAACGTTAAGAGATGGGGGAGACATTGTGTCCCATGAGTGATAGAGAATTTTCATCAGATGAAAGTGCAGAGCTGATGTAGGGGGGTGATGGCGGATCGTCTGAAATTTCAGATGGGGATCCTTGATATAAAGGGGGCTGAGTGAGGGGGGAGGGAAGAAATGGGGGGGGAGAGAGGGGAGGCATGAGAGAAGCAAGGAGCCATGTGCTAGAGAAAATGAGGGACAAAGCAGACATGGGAAAGGGGGGAGGGAGTGGCTCGAGGGATGAGGCAAGGAGGGGGGGCGAGAGACGGGAGGGGAAGAGAGGTGAGGAAAGGTTGTGGGGGTTTGGAGAGGGGGAGCAGGTTTGGGATGGGTAGAATTGATAATTGGGTTAGAGGGAGGGACAAAAGGGTGGGAGGAGTTAAGGCAACCAAACATAAGAGGGGGTTTGATTGGTAAGTAGGTGGCTCTCTTCCAAATTTTTTGCTTCTTTCGCCAAATTGTTTGCCTCTGAGTTTTGATCTTGCAAGATATGTAAGAAACTCATACTAATGAAGTTCTTCTTAAGTGAGTTTATAGATGAGCACATGCCTTTGAGAGAGCCTTTTGGGGAACTTGACCGACTGCGAAGCTCCTTTATGACTATTTCGGAGTCCCCCAAAATAGTTAGAGTTTGAATGTTCCTCTCCAGAGCGAGCTTCAGTCCCATGTAGACTGTGAGGCTCTCTACTTTATTATTAGTTTCTTTTCCCAGACCCCAAGAATACTCTACTATTTGATTTCCCTCAGACTTGTAAATGACTCCCCCTGCACCTGCCACCCTTGGGTTACCTGTTGTTGCTCCGTCGAAGAAGAGAAGGAAGGTATGTTGTTGTCTTTTCCAGTGAGAGAATTTGTTGTTAGCAAGGCATAATTTCCAATCTTGTTGTTTGGGGTCCTTCCTAGAAGAGACAAGGGTAGCCTTTGATGGCCCCCGAATGTGAGTGACCTAGTCTTCTTCACTTGGTTCCAAGATGCTTGGGGGGTCAAAGACAACTACTTTGACTCTTAAAAATTATGATATTAGGTCACAGATATTGGAAAAAATGATATGCATAGGGTGAAGCTTCTCGTGAAAGATGACTTGATTGCGAGCTAGCCAAATTTCCCAACAGACAAATTTGGGGATTTGTCTTCAGAGAAGGGTGAACTTTTTTTTTTTTTTTAAGCTTCCATAATATCTTTGCTTCCAGAGGGTAAAAAGGTTGTTCCAATTTCCTGGGGGAGGGGGGGGGATTGGGGAGGGGGAGATAAATGAGGTTCCAGAGTTGGGTAGTGAAATTGAAATTCATAAAAAGGTGGGTGATGGTTTATGAGGCTTCAAGGCAGAAGGGGCACTGAGAGGGGCCCTGGATGCCCCATTTGAGGAGGTTTTCATTTGTTAAAAAAATTTCATGGACCAAGAGCCAACAGAAAGTATTGATTTTGGGTAATGAGGGATCAGAACAAATCTCTTTCCAGATTTTGGAGGGAGGGGGGCTGTGAGTTTTAGAGAGAAGATGGGTATAACCATCCTTGACGGAAAAGTATTTATCACCCCAGCTTTGGGAATATGGGATGGAGCGATTAAGGGGGGCGCAACCAGCCAGATTGTTGAAGAAGGTGTAGAGGAGAGGGTTTAGAAACTCTAGAAGGTTGGGCGACTTCCAATTTTCCCAGTCCCCATCGTTGCTCCAGAGGTAGAAATCCCAAAGCTTGGAGAAGTTGTTTGCGCAACACCAGTATTTAAGAGGCTGGAGAGTCACATGGGAGCTCAGGGGTTCATGGTTGAGGATACGGTCCAACCAAATATTTATTGTGTCTTTGTTTCTGGGGGCCAAAGATATTTTGTCCTAAATAAGAGGAGCGACATTTTTGAGAAGGTGCCATATCAGGGAGCCTAGGAGGGTGGGAATGGATCCATCTAGGCATCTATGTCTGGAGGATTGGAAGTATTTGTTTAGAAGGGATAGCTTCCACCAATCTAATTTTCCCATTGTTAAATGTTAGGATATCTTAGCTCCCAAAGATATGTTCATTATAGTTGGGTCCTTAATGGCCAGACCTCCTTTGTTGTACGACTGGCAGATTTGTTTCCAGTTTATGAGGTGGAATTTTTTCGTATTTGTTTTTTCGCCTACCCAGAGAAAGCATCTTAGAGCTCTGAATATTTTCTCTATATTGCCTTTGGGAGATAGTAGTCCTAAGAATTGAAATACGGAGAGGGAGGAAAGGACTGATTTGATTAAAATGGTTTTCCCAGTGGGATTGAGCTAGTGACCTCCCCAATTTTGAATTCTCATTGATATTTTCTCAACGATTTCTAACCAAGCTAAAGAACCATAGGAGCTTAGGAAAATGGGAATTCCCAGATATTTAAAATGGTTCCATGTGGTTATGATGGGGAAGCCGAATATTTTGGTGATTTGTTCTTTTATATGCCCTGGGATGTGCCATCCATAAATTTTTCATTTAGATGTGTTCAGCTTGCCACCTGAAGCTGTGAGAAAGGAGCTGAGAATATTTTGAAAATGATTGGCAGTGCATATTGTGGATGATCCTAGTAAGATGGTTTCATCTACAAATTGAGAGTGATTTATCTCTTTTACCCCTCTCACTATGAGTAGACCAGGGAGATTTCCTTTTCTTCATTCCTCTTCCAACTTTTGGCTGAGAGATTCCGCTAGCAAAATATAGAGAAAGGGAGAGAGAGGAAATCCTTGTTGAAGGTCTCTGCTTACCTTGAAAAAATTGGTTGGACGCCCATTAAGGAGAGGAGAGACCCAGGGCGTACTAATGCAAGCTTTGATCCATTTGCTAAAGTTTTCTCAAAATCCATATGCTTTGAGGATTGAGAAGAGAAAACTATGTTTGACTCGATCAAAAGCGTTTTCCATGTCGATATTGACGACCATACCTGGAGTTTTAGTTTTCTTGCTAGAATGGATGGCTTCTTGAACAAGAACAATGTTGTCTGCTATCTGCTTGACTTTAAGAAAACCGCTTTGATTTTCTGAGATTAACTTTGTAAGCAAGGGGGTGAGATGGTTCACAATAATTTTGGTGAGGATTTTGTAAGAGGAGTTGCAAAGTGATATGGGGTGGAAGCGAGAGAAGTTGGAGGGATTGGATTCTTTGGGAATGACAGATAGGAAGGTAGAGTTGGTTTCTCCTCCGACTTTCTATTTGTGAAAAGTGTAGTTTAGCATTTTCTTCAAGTCCCATTTGATGGTGTCCCAGTAGGATCGATAGAATCATATTGGAAATATGTCAGGTCTAGGAGATTTATCTGGATCCAAACTCTAGATTTCTTTGATTGTTTCTTCCTCTGTGATATCCTGAGTTAGTTGGTTGTTTTCTTCTTATGAAACTAACTCAGGGATATTTTCCAGCATGTTGGTAGCCTCCATGTTCGTTGCTTCCTCCATTGGTTGTTGGTATAGATTATTGAAATGGAAATAAGCCTCTTCTTTAACCTGTTCGTATGAGTCGATTTGTTTCCCCGTTCTATAGGTGATGGAGGTAACTGTGTTTTTTTTCCTCCGAGATTGAGCTTTCTTATGAAAGAAGGAGGAGTTTGAGTCTTCTACTTTTATCCATAGGCTTTTGGACTTTAGGCGCCAATGTTCTTCCTCACTGTGTAACGTGGACTGAAGATGTTTTTTCCCCTCTTTTTCTTGATTCATCGGAGATTTTGTTACTGGTTCAGATTCTATTTTCTGCTGGATTTGTCTGAGCTACTCTATTTTTTCTTGTTTTTCCTGTTGGGGTGGGGCGAATGAATTTTTCACCTAATCTTTGAGTGATAACTTAATGGATTTGAGCTTACTTTCCCAGAAAAAATTAGGGGAGCCAGAGAAGGAGGTGGTCCAAGCTTGTGTGACAAGAGAGGGAATGGTTGGGTTATCCATCCAGAGTTGATTAAAGCGGAAGGGGAGGGGGCCAAATTTTTGAGGGGAGAGGAAGGAGAGGGTAATGGGTTTATGATCTGAGATTGACAAAGGGAGAATTTGGGAGGAAATGATGAAAGGGGAGAGGAGGAAGTTTTTGTTGATGAGGAAATGGTCCAGACGGGCTGCAATGTGTTGAAGGCCCACCCGTCTATTGTTCCAAGTGTAGTTTCCTTTGGTGGATTTGATGTCTTGCATGTCCCAATCTGAAATGAGGTCGGTAAGGTTTTCTGAGAAGGGGTCTCTTACTTTGCTTCCTTCTTTTTTTTCTCTGGGGATGAGGTGGGTGTTGAAGTCTCCCCCGATTATATAGGAAGAAGGGTCTATGGAGTTTCAGAGATCTGAGAGAGAGGTCCAGGTTTCCATTTTTTATTTATAAGAGTTTGGCATGTAGACATTGACCACATAAATGACGATGTTGTTATCCTTATTTTTTAGGACTGTTAAAATCCAGTTTTGGGTTTCAAAGATTACCTCAGAGCTCCATATTTTTTCGTTCCAGAGAGTTGCAATGCCGCCAGAGGCTCCCTAAGAGCTGACTGTCGCTCTACCAGTGTTGTTGAAAATTTTGTTTGTTGCTTCAAGAAGTGATGAAGAGCCCATTTTGGTTTCTTGAAGAAGGATGACCGAGGGATTGGCCATTTTTTTTAGATATTTTAGTGCTTCAGATTTAAGCTTACTACTGAAGCCCCTACAGTTCCAGGAGAGAAAAATCATTAAAGGGGGTTGGAGGGGGATCGGTTTCCTAGGACTGAGTGTTCCATTCCTCTAGTTCCTACTTTCCTTGTGGATGTGTATATTGTTTTTTCTATAGTCTGCTTCCTTCCTTGAGCCTTTTATTTAGTTGTTGCTTCTTCTCTGACTTCCTTATTCGTTCATAGCCCCGATTTTCTTGGCTTCTATGATGGGATATCTCCTTATATTGAGTATGCAGGTTTGAGGCTGAATTTTACTATTGTGTGGATACCTGTTCTTCTTCCATGGAGGGATAATCTGTGTCTGACTCATCGATGAGTTCGATTAGGGATGGATCAGGGGGAGAGGAAGGGTTCAATACTGGAGGAGGGTTCTTCTTTGAGGAGGTTTCTCCTAATGGATAAAAGGGGTTACGACTGAGGGGAGGGTTGGGGGGCGAAGAGGGAGACTTTTAGGGAAGGGATTTCAGGAAGGGTTTTGACGAGAGGGTTCTATAGTGGGCAAAGGGCCTGAGGGTCCTGGAAGAGATCCGTTATTTTTTCGCTGGAGTTTTTTTTGCGAACCTGTTGCCATCCGTCTTCTTATGGGGGTGCTTCGGATTCTGAGGGATGCTTATTGCTAGGGAATTTCTTTTCAAAGTGACCATATTCATGGAAACATTTACATTTAAATGAAATATGTTCATAGTCTAGTTTTTGGATGTGAATCAAGTCATCCAACTTTAACTTGATTTCTTCCGGGAGCCCTTTTTCTAGGTCTACTTCTACACAAATCCTAGTGCAGGAGTAAAGGATGGATCTGGGCTCTGACCTGTCAATATATTTCCCTAGGGAGTCTCCTATGCTTTTCAGGACTTCATCACCCCAGCAGTGAAAAGGCAAGTGTGGAAGACTTACCCATAATGGCACAACTGAAGGAATGTCGTTTTCTAGGTCGAAATCAGGCATCCATTTGTTTATATATAACCCTCTTGGTCCAAAGAAGTATGGTCTATTCCTGAAGATGAGAGCTCTGTCTGATTTAATCTCAAAATAAAAAATATAGAAGCCCTTACCTCAGAAGAAATGATTCATACATCCTTGAACCAAGGGGTTCCAGTTCCGATCAATCCAAATATATATTTTTCAAGGTGAGGGCCAAAGTCCCATGAACTGACCAACAAGAGCTCGAGAGGTGAAGGAAATAGATTTTCTTCTCACAATGGTTTTGTGGATTGAGACTTATGGGATCTACTCCAATTTTTTAACAAAATGAGAGGTGTTGGGCCGTGTCGGAGGAGGGAAAAGAGAACCCAGGAGGGCCTTGAAGGTGAAAACTTTGTCTTGGAAGTCTGGAGGGTGATCTAGATCCAGATCCACAGAGGCCATGGGAGGTCAAGAGGGCCAAGGGAGGTCGGGAGGGCCGAGGGACGACGGCCAAGGAAGGCCTAGGGTTTTCTGCAGTTAATTTGTTGAACAAAAGTGTCTATGTATTACCAAATGGGTTGACATGTTAAAATTTGAATATTTTGGTCACTAAGGGATTGTTAAGAAGAGAAGGGACTCCCTTGTGCAGAGGAAATCCAATTGAGAAACCACCTGATAAACCTGTGGAGACCCAATATCAGTGGGAGGTGGAATCTTATACTGTATCAAAGGAGGAAGGAGAGTAACCTTCCTAGATCATAACAATATCATAGCCCTGCTGAGTCAGTTCCTTGGTGGTATCATGGCTTGGAATAGATTCGGGGTGCTATAGGAAGTCACGTTGTAGAAAGGAATAAGGTCAAGAGGAAAGTCATCCTCTCCGAGTAAGTCAGATTGGACTATTTCCTTAACAAAAAAGTGCTTAGATGATTTGAATTTTTTTATGACTGATGCTTTTATATGCGTATGAAATTTTTTGCATGCATGATAATTTTATATGTATGAGCCTATAGATGGATTTTTGAATGTTAGGATCAATATAGAATGAAATTCCCAAGTTGATAAACTAATGCGCATTCAACCGTTCCATTTCCTAGGTGAAAATCCTGTGAGTCATGCCTAATTCCCTGTAAGTATTAATGGCCTTCAATGGTGTCAAATGGTTCAACCCTTAGGAATAATTCGACTAAGGTCCTGTAGAATTTGAAATTTATCTGAGTCCCCAAGTGGAATAATTTTCTTCCCTTAAAAATCCAGTGTTAAAATGTGAAGGGATTGTAGCCATCAAGCTCATAGTTCAGGAGATCTCCACCCTTCACCGACATAGTTTATTGTTTGAAAGAGACATGTATCGAGACCAGTCCAAGGTCCGACGATAATAAAAACTCGAGCATTAACAAGGATCATCAAGTTATACATCCATGTGTCAGGAGAAATCCTGACCGTCGATCCATAAATCCTGGTTAAACGAAAACCCTTACTGCCTATCTTGAAGCCCTATCTTTCACTTAGGAGAATATTGGGGAGATGATGTCATGGTGATGCGGTTTTCCACCTTGACATCCCATGTGTCATAGGGACTGACTTGTTTCCCTCTGTGGTTGGTCGTTGGACCATGAGTGGGTCCTATTAGGATATGGAGTCCCCTTTGGCCCTTTGTGGTATTTCATGACTATCAGATTAGTCAGGAAATATCCCAAGAATCCTGGACCGTAGGATCCCAACATATCATCGTCGGAAGCAGGGTGAGTGCAAACCCAAGAGAAATCCAAAGAACCGATGATACCCTCATCGACGATGAAACAAGGACTGTCGATGTTTCGATAAACATGAGAAACCTCAGTCATAAATCACCCATGAGATTTGTCCAAAACTAAAGAAAAAATGATGACATCACATGATTAAGTGGAATGCATGTAAGGTAGCTAGAGTGTCCAGGATGACAAGTGCCAACTAGTGATTGGATGACAAGAGTTAGAGAGGAGAGAGAGACATCGAAAACCATTGATCTTGGTGGGCCTCATATATAAACTATGGGGACCATCGGTATAGGAGTGCAAAGATATGTCACCGACGTGATCCTAGCCATCGAGATATGAGATTTAGATTCGTAGGATCAAGGGAAATCATACCTTAGAGCATCTTCATCGGAGGTCGACGATTAAGGTCAAGTCTATGGGAGGTGGAAACTTCTATTGTATCAGAGGAGGAAGGAGAGTAACCTTCCTAGATCATAACAATGTCATAGCCATGTTGAGTCAGTTCCTTGGTGGTGTCATGGCTTGGAATGATGGTGGCATGCTATAAGAAGTCACGCTGCAACAAGGAATAAGATCGAGAGGAAAGGCATCCTCTCTGAGTCAGTCAGATTGGACTATTTCCTTGACAGATAAGTGCTCATATGCTTTGAATTTTTTTATGATTGATGCTTTTATATGTGTATGAAATTTTTTGCATGCATGATAATTTCATATGTATGAGCCTATAGATGGATTCCTGAATGTTAGGATCAATATAGAATGAAATCCACTAGATGGTAAACTAATGCACATTTGACCATTCCATTTCCTAGGTGAAAATCCCATGAGTCGTGCCTGATTCCGTGTAAGTATTCATGGCCTTCAATGGTGTTGAATGGTTCAACCCTTAGGAATAATTGGAATAAGGTCTTATAGAATTTGAAATTTATCTGAGTCCCCAAGTGGAATGATTGTATTCCCTTAAAAATATAGTGTTAAAATGTGAAGGGATTGTAGCCATCAAGATCATAGTTCAGGAGATCTCCACCCTTCATCGACATAGTGTATTGTTTGAAAGAGACATGTGTAGGGACCAGTACAAGGTCCGACGACAATAAAACCTCAAGCATTAACAAGGATCATCAAGTTATACGTCCATATGTTAGGAGAAATTCTAACCATGGATCCATAAATCATGGTTAAACGAAAACCCTTACCGTCGATATCGAAGCCCTATCTTTCACTTAGGAGAATATTGGGGAGATAATGTCATAGTAACAAGGTTTTCCACCTTGACATCCCATGTGTCATAGGGACTGACTTGTGTCCCTATGTGGTTGGTTGTTGGAACATGAGTGGGTCCTATTAGGATAGGGAGTCCCCTTTGGCCCTTTGTGGGATTTTGTGACTGTCAGATCAGTTAGGAAATATCCCAAGAAGCCTAGACCATAGGATCCTAGCATATTGTCATCGAAAGTAGGGTGAGTGAAAACCCAAGAGCAAGCCAAAGCACCAATGATACCCTCGTCGATGATGAAATGAGGACTATTGATCTTTCGATAAATAGGAGAAACCTCATTCATAAATCACCCATGAGATTTTCCCAAATGGAAAGAAAAAATGATGACATCACATGATGAAGTGGCATGCATGTAAGGAAACTAGAGTGTCCAATATGACAAGTGATAGCTAGTGATTGGATGAAAAGAGTTAGAGAGGAGAGAGAGACATCGAAAACCATTGATCTTGGTGGGCCTCATATATAAACTGTGGGGACTGTCGGTATAGGAGTGCAAAGAGATGTCATTGACTTGCTCCTAGCCATCAAGATATGATATTTTGATTCATAGGATCAAGGGAAAGCGTACCTTAGAGCATCATCGTTTGAGTTCGATTATTAAGGTTAAGTCTATGGGATATTGAATCCCGATGACGACGAGAGGTGGGCCTAAATTTTGGACTAGAGACCTGATGTGTCACCACTACATGGTTGGCATGAAAAATGAACAACCATGTGGGGTTGAGATGATAGTTGGATAATGAAGGCCCAAGAGTCCTTAGGAAGCCACAACTTTTGACCCCAAGCTCAAATTTAGGATTGATTATAGCCATTGGAAAACTCTCAATGAGAAGAAGATAATAATATGTTCCAAACAATATTTAAGAGAGTTGAGGAGAAGCAAAATCTTAATGTTCCATATCCTTAAAGGTCAATAAGGGGGTCGAGTGTGTTACACCGTTCTTTCAAAATTTTGATATTAGGGAGTCTTGCCTCCTCTAAATGGTACTATGTCTCACAAGGTATTAGGTAAGGTAAAATAGCCCCTAGCACATGTTTATTGATTGAGTTATTCTCCATCCCATAAGGTGTTACTTTTTAGATATTCCCCTTTGTGGTTATGGGCTACCACAAGATTGTTGAATGAGTTGGCCCTCCAAGCCCATCAATGGATTTCTTGTCAAGATCCACCTCACATCGTGCAACCAAGAAATTTATTTTAATCATAACATCATCATATCACTATGCATATAAAAGACCATATGCTATATGTCGCATGCCATCATGATATCACAACATCATTACAACTTCATGCTTAATAAAGAACCAAATGATGTCGCATGACATCATAAGAACATCACATGATGAACTATCCTCATCAAAAGAACCACATGCCTTCACATTATGAAACAACATCATCAAAAGAATTGCATGCCATCATCAAAAGAACCACATGAAATTACAGCATGCTATCATAAGCATCACATCAACATAAGTATAATGTAACCACATGTTAATTATTTCATGTGTTCATAAGGATACATAACATAATGAATATTCTTAGCATGATAAATTAATCTCAACACATGACACATGATGAAAAAATAAATCATTGTGAACACTTCTATCATGATTAATCAACTTGACATATAACATATACTAAAACATCATGAACACCCTGGAAGGTGCCTAAAATGACATACTTTCAACACCCATATGTACCTTTTTGCTTAACATTTTCCATCTATCACTTCCCTTTTTGATACATCCATTATCCAGTTCACCTCATTTGTCACCAAATGTATGAATCCTACCCCATACACCATTATTACATTATTTTTGCATAATTCTTAGGAAAGAAATCATTACTATTAGTCACTAACATTGTTGCACAAGAATATAGTAGTTGCAACACTCCAAGTAGCTGCAACACCTATCTATTGAAACTCCAAGCTGATATAGTTCCAGGCGTGAAGCAACTTGCTGCAATTCCGAGCAGAAAAGCCAATTGCTACAACTCAAGGTGCATATATGATTTCTGCAATTCTCGAAAAAACAATTACAATCGCAAGCACAATTTTCATGTTGTAACTCCAGAAATATCTCACTAGCCCAATGGCCAATGTTGTAGTTGGTAGCTGGGAGCCAACAACTGGGAACCAATATCCACGAGAGAAAGTGACATAAGACAAATAGGCGACTACAAGAATTTGTTATCTATAGAGTCAACATACACCTGCAATTAAAAGAATCACTGTAACTGGATGAACAATCAAATTCTCACGGTTTTCCATCCACTAATTGTATAATTTTAGAACCATAGTTGCATTGTATAAAAGCCTCATCTCCCTAAGAGCTAGAGGAGGAAAATATCCAAGAAATTACATTTTGCTATTGTATCTTTCAACTTACGGCAATATAAATTCTTGGATAAATTCTTGGTTGTATCCACTGAAATCTTTGAAGAAAGAGAAGTACTTTTTTCTTGCGAGCGTGTCCAGGACCAGGTCAATAAATGGTAATGGAAAGTGATATTTATGTGTTTCTTTATTCAATTCTCAATAATCTATAAAAATCCTCCATTTACCATTTTTATTTGGTACCGTGGCAAGAGGGGAGACCCACTAGCTATCAAAAATGGGATAGATGAAGTTAGTTGTAAGTAATTTTTGTATCTCTTCTTTGACTATGTATTTCATATTTGYGTTCRTCMAYC
>ML797664.1:67196-85698 GCA_009831015.1 Picea engelmannii
CTTTCTTCAAGGGTTGACATCAATGACAACCAACCCAATTAATCAGCATATTATACCTTGTCAAGCCTTTTGGATTTTACTTTCAATATTTTTTGGGAGTTTTAGGGTCATATACATGCTTTGTGGTGCAAATAGTCGCGTACATACACACTTTTTCTTTGAGACAATTGCATACATACACAGTCTGGCTTCTACAAAGTTGTGTACATCTCCAAAGAAATATTTTTTACTCTTCTCTGCCTTCCTGGGGTATTTGGATTGATTTTTTTGGATCTGTCCTAGGTCCTATGACTCTCTTTGGGCTACTTTTAGTTACAAAAGTTTTAGAAGTTAGATCTTTTTACAAAGAAAAGAAAAAAATAATTATTTTCTTTATTTTTTTTTCTTCAAGCTTGTGTGAGTAGTTTGGAGGTTATTTTCTTGGATTTTCCTGTCTGGAGTTGTTGCGTTAACTCTCCTTATAGTATGAATAAGTCTGTTTTAGTTCTCTTTTACTCTCATTTTTCATTTTTCTTGTTTTTCATTGAAAAATAAAATTACGCTAGTTTTCCATTTTTCTTTAAAAAATAAGAAAACAAAATAGAGAGTTTTGTTTGGTTCGTATCCTTTTTTAGTATTTATCTCTATCTATCGCTGAAAATAAAAGTTATTTTTAGCATACGTTGTTCTTTAGCATATATTGATTTCATAATATTGTTTGCATTCTTGAAAACTTTGAATTTTTGTAAGTTTTGTTCATAAGTTTTGTTGAAAAGGAAATTTTAGTTTCACTTGTTTTTGGATAGTTGCATTGCATTTAAAAGTTGCATTAATTTTTACATTGCATCTAAAATAAAATTTGAATTACCTGCATCACATTGAAAAGATAAAGAGTTTGCATTTTTTAAGCATTCTTTAACACTCTTTTTCCATTGAAGAATACACTTTTTTTTCCTTAACAACATTGTTCTTAAAGTGCTTCATTTTTTTTTAGTCTCAAAACATCACTAAGTTTCAAGTTCGTAAACCTTTGATTAAATAACACCCACTAAAATTAATGCATAATTTAAATAAAAAAAAATAGTAGGTTATACAAACTAGTCTAGGTTTAGGGCCTTGGATTATGATTGGAGAGATAACTCTCCAAGGCCGTTGAAAAAACATAGGAGTCTGAGACAGGGAGAGACAAATCCAATTGTTATATAGGTGTGGCTGGGAAATTTCTCTAACACAAGAGCCAAAAATAATGTCACATGAGAAAGAGTCAAGGAGATAACCCCTTTGAGGCTTGACCAAACATAGTGGAGAGATCATATACAATGAGGAAGAGTTGAGGACATCACCCCTCTAAGGATTGAACAAATGTAGTGAATAAATCATATACAATTGTTTCACTAGTACCCATACCTCCTTGAGAGGCGGTGCTTTCAGAGCTTTAGGATTTTCTACCCTCCTCATATGTTTGATCCGGGTTGTCGGTTGTTACCCCAGACTCTGATTGTGAGTTGGTATCCATAGTTTATTTTCCTAGGTATCTCAAAGGTGAATGCATGTAGGGGGTTTCCCATGGTACTTGAGGAATATGTCATATCACACTATCAATACCCATGGAGGGTTCCCTACAAAGAGAGGGTTACTTGCACCAGGTAGGGCTGGTAAGTGGAGGTTGGGGTAACTGCTTCTCACTCCTTCGTTCTTCGGTCACAGGACTTAATCAACCTATTCCATTGTTTGAAAGGGAATTTACCTAACTTATTTTCTATTGTAGTCTCGAGACCTAATCCACACAGGAAGGGATATCGAAGGAGTAGCTTTCTTGTGTTGATTCCTTAGGGATGTTTGTAGTGGTGTTCTCTTTGCTTGCAAATAGAGTTATCAAGTTTGTTGGTGGCTACCTTGAATAATTAATTTAAAGTGGTTTACCAACCACTTCGTTTGGATTAGAGGGTTCAATGCCTTCCACCAATAAGAGTGAATTATCCACTGCCTCCTCTAAGGCATCAACTTGATCAATTAAGTGCTTTTGTATCAACTAGTCTTGTTGAGCTTGTCGATATTGAGACTACAGAATCAAACGCTTATGCACTAGAGGTTACATGTATATCATATCTCAAATACAAAGGATTCATCATACCTTTTAACCCTATGATAATTGGAGAGGACGATCCAATTTTAGTGCATCTTCCAACCTTCGAGTCAGGAAACACTAACAATCACCCTCTTCGGTGGGTTGTTATGGAAGGCAATTCAAATGTGTATGGGTCAGGGGCTCCTTCAACCCCTAATTCGACTATTGTTGGGGGGTATTACACCTCCGCACCTTTCTATCCATATGACTAACATGAGTCAAGCCACGATGGTTTAAAGCCACAACAGAGCGTCAACCATTTAAATATCAAACCAAATCCCAAGAATGCAATCAAATATTTGTAACTAACTTGATCAAATAAATAACTACTAGTAGCAAGGAAAAAGATACATATTGGGTGTCCTACATTTGATGAATATCCTGTGGTTGAAAACCTGCCATGCTCCTTCCAAACTATTCCTTTGCTAACCTGCAAAATACTCAAGTAGAAAACTACAAAGGACAACAATTATACAATAACTAAATTTTATAAAAATGATTGAAAACACAGATAATTGTAACAATTAGTGTTCTAAGTAAAAATATATTAAAACATGATCATAATATACTAAGGAAACAAGTATTTCATGGGAAATATGTATCTTTATTATTCGACAATATAATATAGGTAGGTATCACATGTACCTGTTGCGATACTTCTTCGATAAAAGACTCTAGGTGCCTCCACCTAGGCCACTACTATAATATGCACCTATGAATATGATGCTTATGCAAACCCAAAGAAGATAAAGGGAAATGTCTTGGATAGATATGTAAAGCATGGAAAATATTGGAAACAAGGGTTTTCAAGTCCAAGGATATGAATCAACATTAGAGAAATAAGGGCTTGTAGACAAGGTGGGAAATAGCCAGCATAACTTTGCTTTAAGTATGATTCTCCTCTCATCATGGATTATGCTCAATTTATATCATATCCAAGTGGTTGTATTGGTTACAATTAGTTATGAATGGGAAACAAGGAGTTAGGAACTGGGTAAACCCGTGAACCTTGCCCAAAAATATGGAAAATTATATTTTTTGTGAAAAAATGAGATGTATGTGACTTTCAATAGGGAAAAACGCATATATGTTCCTTGTATAATTGTTAGGGCATGTGCATGTTAAAAAAATTTGTTTTTTGAATAATCCAAAGGAGGTAAAGGGGATTGATGTTTGCAAGTAGGATAGGGAAAAGGCCAAACAAGTCATCAATGCATATGTGGTGGCAATTGATGCTATAACACCTAATATAAGTTTCAAACTTTAAGAATGGACCTCTACAAGGTTTTATAAAGAATGGATTATTATGTTGGTATTTGTATTCTATTTAATTCCAGGTCATCTTCTTGGATGTTCTCTAAAGTTGGAAAACTCTTAAATTGTGTTGTCATTATACATACATTGTACATACATACATGCATATATAGTCGATACATAAATCCACAGACATTTATGTAGAGTTTATCATTTGTGTCAAGTTTGAAATTGAATATTACACTAATATTAATTGTGTCAAAATAGACCAACATGGAGGAAATGATTACCACAAAATAATTAGGGAAGGGAGCATGAAAAAGTGCCTCTCTATGATTTCTCAAAGAGGATTTTCATACTTTTATACTTTGTCTTTGATTTTTAGTCAAATATACTTAATTCTGTAATATCTAAATGATGACCACTATCCACCTTGTCATTGCTTCATTTAACTATTATAGGCACTTCCATGAAGGATAAGGATATCCTAGCTTTGATTTTTTTCCCTACCAAAACCATCCTAAAATACTCTTTGCAACTAATATTTGAAATCATAAATTGTATAACATGATGCACCTATTGTAAGGTCTCCCATGACACCCACAAATAGCACATGCTCCTTAGGAAGACTTGGAGATGAATTGGGCAAGAGAACACAAGGGGCATGTAATCAGTTGGTTGAAAAAATAAATGTGGGTGTGGGAAGGAGCACCTTGGGTGCACAATGGTGATGTGCATAACCAAGGGGGAACACGCCTCACTTGCCTTGCAACATTTGATGGAGACTTGGGTTGCATTTGGTAAAGGATGGGGCAAATTGGGTGCACACCCAAAGAGTGGACATGCTTTCCCTTGGAAGCATGGGCGTGTTGGAGAGGTTGGATGACCCCTTTGACATACCCATAGAGAGTCTCATCGGTCATTTAGAAGAAACACATAATGAAAGGGTGCACCAAAGAGGTTGGGGCACATCGATATTAGGATCACACCCAAGGTTGGGGCACATCGGTCCTAAGGGATGTGAAGGGTTGATGAGCGCATGGGTTCATGGGTGCATCGGTTCGTGAAGGGATGTGTCGGTTCATTTGGGTGCATTGGTATGTGAAGGGGTGTGAAAAACCAAAGGATGTGACGGTTCTCAAAGGTGATGTTTGGAGTCCATATAAGAACAAGGGCACACAACCAAGGAAAGGAAAAGGGAGAAAGACAGAAAGAGAGTAGGTCAAGTGGTTGGGGAAAGGTTATGAGGAAAGGAAGAATAAAATGCATAGTTGTGAAGACATGGAAGACAAGTAACCAAGAGTGGGACGCACAAATAGATTTTTGGGAAGCCTAAATGAAGGTTTGTGTGAGGCATTCTATGAGGAAGAACCAAAGTCTATATTATCTTGTTGAAGTCTGTGATAGAAAAGAGACAATGAGTCTGAGGAAGGGCACACATCTGGGATGCACCACAAGGGTTGAAAAAGTGGTTGCGACAAAGAGTCTTGGTGGGGAAAATCTATGTATGAGTGTCTTGGTGAGGTTAGGCGAGTCATGTGACTATTCCCAAGTTGTAAATCGAGCCAATAGTGCTCATATTGTATCTGTTTCACAATAATAAGACTTATCCAGGTGTTAGGCACATCTTGTGCCACACAAGCTATTTATGTGTGTCTCTTGTTTGTTTTTCAATAGTTCTCTTGGTTTTGCATGTTCATGGATGTATTCTTAAATGACTGAGTGTTAAATTGTTAACAAGATTTTCTAAGTATACAAGTGAGTTGCATAGAGTTGGAGTGTGAATATCATGTATCCTATAATGGAGTACAAGTATGCTCTAGGTGAAGAAGTGTAGTTTGGATGAAGTACTCTTGGTGTTTCCAAGAAACAAAGTAATAATCGTCACGGTGTCACACGACGTTAGGAGGTGCATGATCACAAGTTATGGGAAGGTGTCCTGTGGGGTCGTGACAGGTGGTATCAGAGTTGATTTTGGCGAACATGTTGGCTATCTCTTCACCACTATATTAGTGATATGTTGTATCAGATATTAAATCACTCTTTGCTATTGTGGTGGTGACAGTGGTGATAGGGAACAACACTAACATAGTTTGGGTCCAAACTTGGTGAATGGTTTAGTGAGGTAGACTCACCTTTCGCAAAGATAGTTTGAGCACAGACTTGGTTGGTTTTGTTTGCAATGAAAGTGAAGTGTTGATTTACAGAAGGAGCCATGACTTGTGAAAATACCCATGCACGCACCTTGAGTATAAATGGCACAAAGTTCTTAGGATGAACCAAGCACTTGGGCAAGGTGGACGAATGTAGGACTTGTCATAGACCTGATCATAAATTTTGTCGCATAACTCATCACTGAGTTGATTGCAGAGTTTGGAGAAGTATTGAGGAAAATTATTAGGTTCCTTGGAAGAACCTTTTATAAGTAGAGTGAAGATACTTGGAGGGCCATCCATGGTTGGGTTGCACACAGATGGCAGTGACACTGAGAAGGAGCCTAAGATAGGAAGAATGAAGGATCAACTTATTCTTTTGGAGAGAAATATTGAGGAGATGACAGACACAACGCATTATAATGGTGAGAAGGTTGAACAAATGGATGATTAGATAGGAAAGATGAAGAATATGGTTAATGAAGTTGTATGGGAGTGTTAGGGGACCACAAACTTTATCACCAACACCTTGATCGATTATGTTCATGATAGACTCAAGGAAACAAAGGACTCACTAGCCTCACTCACACATAAGTTGAAGGACCAAAATGACACCATCACATTGTTGAAACTAGCTTTGCTAAATGGACATAGATCTGTTGTCATTCCAATGAGGATCAAGATAAAGGAACCTAAGACATACGACAGTACTCACAATGCTAAGTTTCTTGAAAATTTTTGTTGGGAAATTGAGCAGTACTTGGAGTAGTTTAATGGAATTTCATATGAAGCTAAGGTCAACATTACTGCGATGTTATTGATAGGGAATTCTAACTATGGTGGATGAACTAGGTGGAAGACTTGGAAGCTAGGATAATCATTGAGAAAATCAAAAACTTGGTAGAGATGAAGGCAACCTTGAAGGCATAATTTCATTTGAAAGACTAAGCGTGGATCACAAGAAATCAATTGTTTTCTCTTAAGAACATTGGTAAGATCCAAGCCTACATCAAGGAGATCACACAGATCATGTTGGAGATCAAATACATGTGGGAAGAAGATAGACTTTTCCACTTCATGAATGGTCTTACGACAACCATCACCATAACAGAGAAATTTTTGGACTTTAGGGGTGAACCCAAGATAGGTCCTAGGAATAATGAGGATGCCCGAGGTGAGAAGTAGCAACAAGGGAAGGGGAAGAGGAAGGAAAAATGAAATACAAATATGTCCAAGGGTAATGAGGATAATTCCAAGAAAAAAAACACAATGAGAGAGAAGAATACCATTTCGTGTTGGATTTGTGCCAAGGAACATTATGCGAAGAATTTTCCCTTGAAATAGAAGTTGAATGCTTTAGAGAAGGTAGACAACCCATTTATTGGGGTCTTATAGGTATTAAACATTGTCATGGAAGGTGAATCCATGAAGAGCCAAGAGAAATATGAGACAAGACTTTGCTATGTGCAGACTGAACTCAACAGGATCAAGTCAGTGACAACCATGGTGGATAGTAGCGAGACTCATAACTTCTAAAGGGAGGATATGGTGCATAGGTTTGGGATGAAACTTGAACCAACATAGACAAACTTCAAGACAATCAACGTAGGTGTAGAGAGGGTCATTGGTGCAGCCAAATATGTCTTATTGAAGCTTGGTGACTGGTGGGGAAGGACCTTGGGGACACAATGGTGACACGCGACATCGAGGGGGAACACACCTCACTTTACTTACGGCAATTGATGGACACTTGGGTTGCATTTGGGAAAGAATGAGGTGACTTGGGAATTCACCCAAGGAGTGGACCCACCTCCTCTTGGAAGCATGGGCACATTGGAGAGGTTGGATGAACCCTTCCACACACCCACGGAGAGTCTCATCGGTTGGTTCGAAGAAATTAAAAATATGTAGATTTTAAACTTGTACAATAAATTATTGTAAATAAATTCTTAATAAAAGTAGAAAAGATACAATGGCACACACACATTACATAGATATTTTACCTTGGAAACCCAAGCTAGGAAAACCAAAAACCTATTTAGAGCCACACCTCTAATATTTTATTCATCATCATCCTCATTGTTTACTATATGTGTGTAAGTGTGTGTGTGTGTGTGTGTGTGTGTAGTATCATCGGTTGGTTCGAAGAAATGAAAAATATTTAGATTTTAAACTTGTACAGTAAATTACAGCAAATAGATTCTTAATAAAAGAAAAAAAGATACAATGTCACACACACATTACATAGAGATTTTACCCTAGAAACCCAAACCAGGAAAACCAACAACATGTTTATAGCCGCACCTCTAATATTTTATTCATCATCATTATTGTTTACAATATATATAGAGGATATCACGACATCCAAACCCTTAATCCATTGACCTAGATTAGTCAACAACCCTAATTCCTTAACCGAAATCAGAAAACCATCAAAGAAAACTGTGTGTCGAAAAAACGCCAAAAATGGATGCAAAAAAAACTGCCATTTTGTTTTCAGGGGCTACAGCCCCTGTCCTCCCTTACAGGGGGAGCCCCACACCCTCCCCCTACCCCTCGAGGCTCCCATATCAGTGTACAATAGATGGGACCAATATTTCAAAGAATATTACACATACCCAACAAAAGGCAAGGGCGCACCAAAGAGGTTGTGGTGCATTGTCCCAAGGGACACAAAGGGTTGACGAGTGCATGGGTTCACGAAGGGACACATCGATTCGTTTGGGCGCATTGGTCCAAGAAGTGGTGAAACACACCCAAAGTATGCAATAGCTCGTGAAGGCTACGTTTGGAGTCCATATAAGAACAAGGGTGCAAAACCAAGGAGAGACAGAGGGAGCAAGAAGGAAAGAGATAAATTCAAGTGATTGAGGCAAGATTCTGAGGAAAGGAAGAACATAACACAAATTTTCAAAGACATGGAAGATAAGTAACCAAGAGTGGGGTGCACAAGTAGAGTTTGGGGAATTATGAACATAGGTCTGTGTGAGTCATGCTACGAGGAAGAACCAAAGTGTGTGTTAGCTTGGTGAAGTATGCGACATACAAGAGACAATGAGTTTGCGGAAGGGCGCACATCTGGGTCACACTGTAGGGGTTGCAAAAGTGGTTTTGATAAATATTCTTGTTGGGACCAATCTATGTATGAGTGTCTTGGTGAGGTGAGGCAAGTTGTGCAACTCTTTCCAAGTTGTAAACTGAGCCAATAGTGCTTATATTGTAATTGTTCTACGATAATAATACTTAGCCAAGTGTTAGGCACGTCTTGTGCCGCCCACACTATTTCTGTGTGTATCTTGTTTGTTTCGCAAGTGTTCTCTTTGTTTCTCATGTTCATGTATGTATGCTTAAATTACTAAGTGTTAAGATGTTAACAAGATTGTCTAAGTATACAAGTGAGTTCCACATAGTTGGAGTGTGACTCTCTCGTAGTCTAGAATGGAGTATGGGTATGCTCTAGGTGAAGAGGCGTAGTCTAGTTGAAGTACTCTTGGGGTTATGTCATCTAACCACATGGAATATGTGGGCAGTTTAGCTCATGGTTTCCCTTTCAATGAACAATGGAATCTAGATAAGGCACTTAAAGCACTTGCCCACATTGAAGTTATTTGTATGACTCCACTAAACATTGTTTGATATATAAATAAAACATTTTTTGAGTGACATTTTTATAGGCTTGAAATACACCAAAAACATTTAGGAAAACTATAAATATGAGGATTACTTTGGTGGTCGTAAAACTAAAAATAAAAATGCATGTTGATATTGCATTTATTTAAACCTGATTATATGCGAAAATTTAGACTTAGGCTCAAAATGTGGAGTAGTTTACTTTTAAACTCCAAACATTACAGAGCAACAAAGTTTATGAAAGACATGGAATTTCCACAATGCAATGTTAAACACATTGTGAATTTTAATGCTCAAATAGACTATGATAGAATACCATAAATATATCATATTATACTAACACTACAAGGGGAACACCTTATTTTGGAGGCTTTTATGGAACATCCCCAAAAAAATTATCCCTTAGTTGTTTATAGCAAAGGTTGTTAGCAAAGGCGGGTGACCAAAGTTTTTTTTTTTGGGTGTGCCTTTAAGGTATATATATGCAGCGATGAATACATGAAAAATAAAGCACTGGTGTGTCAATGTTCAAAATCACTGCCATACTTTATAATAAAAATGCATGCACCGAATAAATCGCACTAGTTTCGTTCAACATTACGCACCAGTGCACCTCACTGTCGTTAGGTGCACCGTGGTAGGGTAAATAAATAAAAAAATGTCAAACTGATTTTCATTGTTAAAGTGCATCATGGGTTTCCAAACTCTCAACAAAGCACCGATGTTCACCTTCCTTCCTGAGACGCCCTGTTTCTGGTGCTCTACATCGACTTGGATAGCTCCATTGGTAGATTCCAAACATTTCCAAATTTTGGAAATTACCATGAATTTTAATTTCTTATGAATGGTGCAACCATGCCTCCTTGGAACATAAGAGGCCAAGTAAATTATTTATTACCTTCCTATTTTCATTTTCTTCCAATCAAAATTTGAATTTATCTTGAAATTTGGCATTTTTTTCATTTTTTTTCTAGTTTTGCATAGTGCGTCTAAATGCTTCGACTTGCCATGAAGTGGTACATATTTTGTTAAATTGACAATGCGCACTATATTTGGTGTGTATCATATATATGTACACACCAATACCATCCAAGCAAGAGAATTGTGATAAATTATAAAAACACAAAGCGATGCATCATTCAAAATGCCCCGCAACCGGTGCCCAATTGGATTCGACCCGCACCAATACATTTCACTTCATTAACCGCACGGTTAGCTCAAAAATATACAAAATTTAACACAGTGATGCACTAGTTTAACCAACTTCACCAGGGTGTACATGAAACATAAATCACTATTGTGTCAATGTTCAAATGCATTGTCATACTTTTTAATAAAATATACACGGATCGAGTAAATCACACCAATGTTGTTGAACATTACACACTGGTGCACCTCATTGTCATCAAGCACACAACCATAGGGTAAATAAAAAAATAATTACAAAACTGATTTTCATTGTTACGGTGCATCTCAAGATTCCAAACTCTCAAAAAATCACCAGTGCTCATCGTCCTTCCTAAGAGGCCTTGTTTCTCGTGCTCTAAAACGATGTGGATAGCTCCAAACTATGCCTCCTCAGGACATAAGAAGCCATGTAATTTTTTTATTATCTTCCTATTTTCATTTTCATCCAATCAAAATTTTAATTTATCTTGAAATTTGGCGCTTTTGATTTTTTTTTTCAATCATGTGGTGTGCTTGAACGATTTGGCTCGCCCCGATGTTGTGCGTACTATGTTGAATTTACAGTGATCACCACCACCAATGCGTATCATATATATGTATGCATCAAAGACTTTCAAGCAAGAGCACCATGATAAATTATAGAAACAAAGAAGTGCATCCTTCAGAATGCCCCCTCGAAACTGACACACAATTGGATTCTACCCACATTAATACACTTCACTCAACTAATGACACCGCTAACATAAGGATTTATAAAATTGAACATATCGATACAACCATTTTAAACCAACACATCAATATTGTATACAGAAACACACTGGGACATATATTTCCCAACTTTTAACAGTGAGGCATCTCATTGGATGCCTTGTTCTAGGTGTCGTATCCTTTACAATACACCATAATACAAAATGTCGGTGCTCCACTAGCATGGTGGTACCGATGCATTAATAGTAACACATTGCACTACTTCAGCCATGATGATGACATTTTTCTTAGTTATACCCATCAGTTCAACAAACACATCGGTGTTTTAAAGATAACCGCGAATTTGTAATAACCAATTAGAGAGGTGTGATTTAATAGGTGCACCGTTGCAATCCATGGTAGTGCGTCAATATCTGTGGCACAATAGTGTGTAAATGTGAAATGTACACACCATGACATGTTTCAAAAAAAAAATAACGTGGTTCGTCTTCTGTAAGGCATGTTAGCGGTGTGTTAGTGACAAAATTCACCTGTAGATAGGATGTCGGTGTTCTAGTAGATATGACACATTGGTGCTTTTGGTTTAACAAATGACATCGTGAATTTGTGCGCCATAAATTTTAGTGTTGCGGTGCGTCTTTGTTAACAAAATGAACCGGTGTTGTTAAAAGCACTAAATCGATGTGGTTAAAGGCACTCAGTTGGTGTAGAGCATCCTATGGGATGGATCGTTGGGCGGTGTCATTGATATGAGATAGTGCACCGTCCTCGGAGTGTATGTTCTATTTGCAGTGCATCAATTACTTTTAAAGATGTATTTGCAAAAAAATATTTAATTTTGGATTTTTTTAAATACACGTCATTTATATATGTATTTGTTTTATAATTTCAATTTATATGTGTGTGTGTGTGTGTGTGTGTGTGTGTGTGTTCTTAACAAAATTTGTATGTGAATCAGAGACGATGACGACGAGAGGAGGAGGAGTAGTGGTAGCAAGTCGAGATGTACACATTTGTGTGTGTGTGGGAGGCTAGGGAGAGGTAGAGGGATATGTTCCCTCACCCTCTTTCATAGTCAACAAATGACCTTTTTATGGATATTGGCCTCCTGAAGTTTTATCAGGAAGGTACATCCATTAAGGGGAACTCTTCATTGTTATAAAAATTGACCCATCGTTGGAATCATGCAAGATAAGAGTTTCAAGTCGATCTCGATCTGTGGTATCATCCCACGGAGGAGGATGTCTATTTCATCATTGGTTTGTCTAGGAGAGGGGATTATTTTCCCCATTTCCTCGTGCTACCACCTGGTGTTTCAGGAGAGACCCAGCTGGTATATGTGCAAATATATGTTGGTTTGCATGTTCATTTGGATTCAAATTTCCAGGTTCATGGTGTTCATTTGTGGATATCTCCATTTCAGAGACAGGGCGTTAAGTGCCTATGTCTTATGCTCTTGGCCCTATCACAATATAACTCTAATGTGCAACAGATTAGTTTATCTATGATGTATTATGTAGATAGTTTATTGTAAGCACCTTGATTGAATAGGTGGGAAGATATTTTTTTGAGACAGTTTTGTCATGAATTAGATCATTGTCGAACTGTTTTTTTCTGGGATGAGATTCTTCATTCCATTTTCACTGCCAGTGATGCCCTTTTGACTTACCAAAACCACCATTTTACCATAATTATGACTCTTTTTGTCATAAATCTCATTCAAATGCCCATGAAGTAATATTATTCGTTTATTTATATTTTCCCATTGTTTTTAATGGATTAGGATGATTAAGAGTGTGTTTTTTTACTAATGATGGTTTTAAGCACCTACAAATTTTCTTGTAACCTACATAGAGTTTCGGTAACCCACGTTGATGTTCGTCATGGTTCCAGAGTTCTAGAAAGAAATCATGGACATGTGTTTTTCTCCTAGACCCATCAACATGCCTCTATGCTATTCAAAACATGCCTAGGTCAATTCTCCAAGTCTCTAGCTTGTGATTAACAATTCAGCCCAAAATTAGCAACAATTTCCACATAGTCAACTTTAGGCATGAATTACGAGCTAATAGAAGCAAATCTCGAAAATCCAAGACATGGGTTTTGTGAAGAAGGGTCCAAATTGGTAATTGGTTTAGAAATTTTCCAAAACCCGAAATGGTTTGGGAGATATGGGGGTTTTTCTAATTTGGGTTTATCTAGATTTTTTGTTATGGCCAAATTTCCAAATTTCCAATTTGTAATGAAAAGTTCTAGTTTTGGGGTTTCGATTTCATCTTCCACCTTGATGTTTGTATAATTAAACCTCCATAGAGTAGGAGGAGGGAAGTAGATTAGGCATTTATATAATTAGAGATCATACCTTGAGATCAAAAGTTCTTGTATTGAATTGTACCATCAAGATTGCTTAATGAAGATGTTGGTGTTTTGAAAGTCCAGTTCCTGGTTCCAATTGATTTAGTCCTATAGTCATTTTAGCAACATGAAGTTGGTTGGCAGGGCCCACCAATTAAACTAACGTTTCCTTGTATCATTAGTTTCTATTTGTAAATTTGCTTGTGAGATTTCCTCTATTTTCATTTAATTATTCTCTTGTTTATTTTATGCAACTGTTCTCGTAGATGTTTATTGTTAAATCATGTGAAATAAATTAGCTCATCGATAGACTTATTTTGAACTGGAATTGTGTCATCATTGCAGCTCTAAAACCATTTCACAATAAAAATATATCAGGGATATAATTATGTCTTTATATGTATTCAGTTTGGACTGTAACTTGGTTTATGAAAACAATATCTATGTTTTGATTCTGGTTGGGTTATAATCCAAATGTGTAGCCTACACAACTATATTGCAAGTTCATTTTATAAAACACAAACATCTTACCTTTCAATTCATGAATCGATTTGGTTTGGTATAAAGACATCAAATTGTGTCACTTGAAGATTCCATAACTAGTGTGATGTTGTTTGAGTCTATCAACATGATTTTATATGCAGTGTGAGTGTATGGATCGATCTTTGTTATCAACATTCCTTCTTTGTTAGTTTTATAATTGAATTCCTTTGTTTACAATTAGATTAGACCTCACTAGAGTTGAAACTATATTATTGAGTTATTTTGTTGTAATAAACATTGGGTAAACCTCAGTGAAATATTTGCAACTTGAGCTTGTCAAACTCTGTATTGTTAACTCTATGTGCTTCATAGGATAAGTGTGAAGAAGATTAATTTTTGATATTCTTTTACATGCTCTATTTTCATTCATAATTATACAAAGTGTCATTGAAGGTAGGAACAAGAATAGTTTTGACACTTAGGGATTAGCTTGAGTGAAATATTATAAACCTATGGCCAACAAGCAACTTCTTTGTTCTGCTACCCAATGCACAATATTTTTGTAGATTACATAGTTTCATTTGCAATTAAATATTGTCCTAGAATAGTTCTATTTGATTAAAGTATGAATATATTATTTTCCCTTTACATACCTAGTTTGATTTTTCAATCATAAGAATAGTTTCACTTGAAGGTGGGAACAAGATTACATGACGCTCAGGACTTGCTAGAGTGAAATATTGCAGCAGTGTGGGGGGGATTTACCCTCCACTATTGTCATCAAGCGGGTCCAGGGGGAAGAATTCGGGGGAAACACCCTCGAATAAAAAAATTTGGAAAAATTGCCTTGTAAAATATTGTAATTTCGTAGTCAATCTGGATTCTTCATTATAAGGTCCCAGATATTATGGTAGAAGTTATGTTAGGGTTTTTTTTCCCTAGAAGGAAACACTCTTTTCATGAGATAATTTTATTGTGGCTATGTATGTGTGTGAATACTTTATTCTGAGAGAGGATATTGTGAGAGAAAGAAGAGGAAGTTACAATGGGTGTGTTGTAAGTTGTATCCCTTCATTTTGTTGGATAATAATAAAGGAAGGACCTGGAAATTTCTGTGGTGGACATATCCCAAACTGGGTGAACCACGTATATCTATGTCTCTATTGTATTATGTATATTGTATGTTTTATTTCCACATTTTTTTTATTTTATTGCTCTGCGATCCTGTTTTTCCAAAAATTCCATACCTATTTCCTCTATCCTTACCCATTTTATGTATTTCATATGATCTTTCAACTACCTTTCTCAATGCTTAATCCACCACCCATGATCATAACTCTCCAATTAATGCATCATAATTACCTTGAATGACCATATTTCATACCCATTTTCCACTTCAAGGGTCCCTACATAGAATTTGAAATAAGTCTTCATTTCTCTCATACCCTCTCCCATATTCCTGAAACCTACATTTCCACTAGTAGTATGAATTGGTCGAAACAAAGTACCATGCATGCTCTTCCACAATTGAGGTTGTGGTGATATGAGAAAGTTCGTTGCTACAAGAACTGAGCCATGGTTTTTAAAGGAAATTGAAGCTTATCCTGAGAAAAATGCCCCACAAGCCATTGGAACACAACACTAGTCAATTGGTCAAGGAGAAACACATAATAATATTTCCCCACCTCATGAGAATAGAGAACCAAGAAGAGGGCATTGAATTGGTAGAAATTTGGTTGGCACACTTTTATATGAGAAAGAGTCAAGCTCGATATGAAGTCTCAAATTCACCAGTTAGAATGAGAGGCATATAGTTATGTTTTGTGGGTCTTCATTGGACAATATACTACATTTTTGTGAGATGATAAAAAGGAACTGGTTTTTAAATTCACCCATCAAATATTGTAATGATTATTTTGGATGTAAAATCTTATTACCAAGAGTTGGGATGTAAAGTTCATGGTAAACAAAATAATTTGAATTTAATTATTTGTCCCACTCACTTTCTCAACCATGAATGAAAAAATACATAGGAGGAATCCCATTTATAGAATTAAGAAAACATTCCAATACTTGCTAGGGAGTTTACAATCAGGTTTTAGTTTATTTGTGATGGATCTCGAGTTATTTTGTTATTGGCAGCACAGTTTCATATTTCATACCCTTCTAGGAAGTAAATATAAATGTTTGATATGTGCATTGTATTAGTCATACTCAGAGTTGTAGGGTGGCCTTTACTTGTGGCAATTTCAGTGACAATGGAGGAAAATGATAACAATCCCATGTATCTTCTTAGTTTGGAGGGATTTAGACTAGGTTGTTTGGAAAATATATCATGTGGTATGTTTTTGATATCCTTAGTGAGATTTACATTTTTCCAATGCACTAAAGGGGTTGTATTAAAAAACGTAGAGGCTCCATGGCCCTTGATGATATTGTGTGACATCGAGGCTAATGCATTGTAGGATACTTGGAATGTTGTCTTAGAATGTGTTTCAAGGCTTGAGTATATCACATCACCACCATCTATTGTTGAAATGATTATGCAAGGTTCAAATAAGATATCTTGGGACACTTTGCTTCAATCACTAAAATAACTTATTGGACATGTCTTTGTGTAAAGTTACCAAGTGACGCAATTATGGAAGAAGATCAGGTTGCAATTGAGGGTTTAAGAGAAACTATTATGTGACACAATAATATAATAAAATATTTGCATAAAAAATTATGGCAGAACCAAAATTTTGTGGCCAAACTTCATTATTTTGAAAATATCACATTAGTCAATTCATCCCACATATGGAATTGTCCAAAGATGTTCATCTGGATGGACTTGTTTTAGCGGACAAATATTGAGAAAGATATGGCAGTAAATCTAGCTGACTATCTCCAAAGACACTCTTCAACAAAACATATATTTCCAATGTTGAATCAAGGTCCATCCCAATCTTGAAATACTAAAAAGACAAAGATAGATGAAGATGATGAGCTTCATGGTCACCTTGAAAAAGAATCTAAGGCTTGATGTTCCTTTGAGATTTGGTATGTGCATGGAACATATGTTTGGGGTATACACAGAAGGTTGAAGTAATGCATAAGAGTGGGAAGGGGTCAATTATAATATTGGACTCTAGAGCTAGAGAATGAAGGGGATAATAAATTTCCATGCATCGAGAAAAGCATTGGAATATTATTTCAAGAGTAGTGGCATGTTTCCGAAGGCGGGAATTCAAAGAACATTAAGTTTCTAGGTTGAGAGAGGAAAAGTTGTTAAAGGCGATGCCTACAACAACTAGAATAGGTGTCCCTATTTCCAGTTTTGGTCAGCTATCCATCTTGTTTGTGTGAGGAAACACAAAATCTCAAGTATGGGGGAGATGTTGGGTCTCCAAATAGCCACCATTTTCATTGCCATTGAATCCCTTTTGACTTACCAAAACCCCCTTTTTACCATAATTATCACTCCTTTTGACATAAAGGTCATTCAAATGCTCATGAAGTAATATTATTGGCTTGTTAATACTTTCCCATTATTTTTAATGTATTAGGATGATTAAGAGTGTGTTTTGTTACTAATGATGGTTTTAAGCACCTACATATTTTCATGTAACCCACATAGAGTTATGGTGAACTGCGTTGACATTCGTCATGGTTCCAAAGATTTAGAAAGAAATCATGGACATGGGTTTTTATCCTAGAGACATCAACATGATTCTATGATATTCAAAATGTGCCTAGGTCAACTCTCCAAGTCTATAGCTCGTGATTAACAATTTAGTCCAAAATTAGCAGCAATTTCCACACAATCAACTTCAGGCATGCATTTCGAGGTAATGGAAGCGAATCTCAAAAATCCAATACATGGGTTTTGTGAAGAAGGGTCCAAATTGGTTATCGCATGAGAATTTTCCAAAATACGAAATGGTTTGAGAGATCTAGAGGTTTTTATAATATGAGTTTATCCGGATTTTTTGTTATGGCCGAATTTCCAATTCGTAATGAACAATTCTAGTTTTGGGGATTTGATTTCATCTTTCCACCTTGATGTTTGTATAATTAAACCTCCATAGATAAGGAGGAGGGAAGTCGATTAGGCATTTAGATAATTACAGATCATACCTTGAGATCGACATTTCTTGTATTGAATTGTACCATCAAGATTACTTAAGGAAGATGTTGGTGTTTTGAAAGTCCAGTTCGTGGTTCCAATTGATTTAGTCCTATAGTCGTTTTAGAAATGGGACAATGTTGGTTGGAAGGGACCACCAATTCATCTAACATTTCCTTGTATCATTAGTTTCGATTTGTAAGTGTGCTTGTGAGATTTCCTCTGTTTTCATTTGATTCTTCTGTTATTTATTTTATGCAGCTCATCTCATAGATGTTTATTGTTAAATCGTGTGCAACATATTAGCTCATTGATAGACTTATTTTGAACTTGAATTGTGCCATCATTGATATATATGGATCTCATTGGTCATACACCTCTTCCACTGAATCACAATTTTGAGCCCGTGGTTTTGATAAACCATGATATTCACCCTTTTGATGGGGAATGGAATGTAATGTCATCTTCATTTGTTAATTACAAACATCATTTAATGATTTCCTATTGGACTTATGT
>ML797664.1:101909-114805 GCA_009831015.1 Picea engelmannii
GGATCCTAAGAGGGCAGAGATTAAGACATGGTCTTCAATCTTTTATTTAAACATCTTTGTGGGTGGCTCTTCATATTCAACTACATGGGCATGGTGCCTTTTGTTTCTCTATAGCTGGACAATTCTTAGCAATATGTCCCATATTTTCACAATGGTAACATTGGTAGGATGAGACATCATTTTCTCTTCTTTGACCTTTATGAAACTTCTAGAATCTCCTTGGAGGGTGAGATTCTTTATGAGAATGATTGAATCTATTTGGGTAGTGAGATTCCTCATGTAGGTGGGGCTCCTTCTTGAAATATTTACCCTGTCTTAAATCTTGCCATTCCATCATGGATTTTTTAACATAACCCAGTGGATAAAATTGGTTTTTCAACGCAGATGTAAATTTAGACCATGAAGAAAGGAGTTTACCATTATGCATACTACCTTTTTGAAGTTTTTTCTCCCACTAAACAAGGGCTCTGCCTTCCAACCAAAGAGAAGCCAACTGGATCTTCGCCTCTTCCTCTTCGATCTATTGTACACGGCGGTAAAATTTGATTTGTTTGATCCAATTATTAATCTTATCTGCATATCTTCTCCATTAAACATGGGCAAATTAAATTTCACATCTAGTTTCAACAATGTCTTTTTAGAAGTACTTGGATGAGAACTAGAATGATGAGAATGTTGAGAATGATGAGAATGAAAGGGAGAGGAAGAAGAGCTTGAACTTGAAGATGGTAATGAAGGCTCAGAAATATATCATCCACTTCCATGGTTTACTGAAGCATTATCCTCTTCTTTAGTTTTCTTCTTCTTCTCCTTTGCCACTCTCTTCTCATAATCTGCAAACAATTTTTCTACCATATTTGACATGCAGTAGAAAGCCTTGTGAAAATTATGCTCATACTCTATACAAAGTTCTTCATCTCCCATTTTCCTTCTTTGAGTTGCATGTCCAATCTCTAGGTTGAAAGTCTTAAGTTTTCCTTCACCTTCTTAGAGCTTGGCCCTGGTAAGAATTCACACTCACAATTCAAGTCAAAGAAGACTACTCTAATACAAACATGATCCATGATATTTTCATCGATGACTTATTAAAAGAATTGCATTAAAGATTGTAGGTGAAATCCTATGTGAAACATCATTAAAGAGGAAATAATCATAGAGAAAAGATGAGAAGGAGAAAAATAACACAAGACATGATAACAGAGTTCAGCCCAAAAATGGACTACGTCTTCGGGCCCGCTTCAAAGTGGAGAGGATTTATATTATCTCATCAATAAAAAAAATTGGCATAAAGACATCATTATACCTCTAGTCTGAAAAATGGTCTTCATATCTGCTACTCTGATGCAAAATCTTACTGCATCAATGAATTCGTGGTGAGGAGTAGTGCAAAATCGACTGTCAAGTCGTCTCAATCTGACATTGTCACCTCTAGGACCCTGCTAGGCTCTCTGCCTTGAAAAACATGCCACCATACTATAATAAATGCTCCAGAACCTGCATAAAAACGCATGCCACTGCTTGGTTGGGCACAAACCCTGAGCTCAACATAAGTCTGAGTTTAAGTATAAAGTTGGGGTAGACATACCATGTCTTGTCATTTGGTTTGTTGGCAACTTGGTATAAATTAAGGTTTAGTTAGGGGGGAGGTCCTGGGGTCAAAATCGTGAGCCTCCCCTTTTAGACCTCCATTGTAACAACATTACCCAAAATATATATAATATATTTTATGGTTAAACTCCCGCCCAATTTAAACCTTTGGTGCTAACTTGGTTGATGTGACCCTCACATGGATATCTTGTATTCAATACTAACCGTCAGGATATGGGTATGGTCGTCATTTTTTTAGTGAGGTGATCGGATTTTGTGGGTCGTCGGTCGGGCCAACCACTAGGTCTGGGCAACAGCCTATATTTATTTTTGAATTTTTGGTCACGGGTCCTCATTGGGAATTTGCAGAGTGCCACATGGTGCCCTACCATTGGCTCTATTTTCTAATTCATGTCATTGACTCACCGCTACTTGTTTCCCTATCATGGTGCCATGTGGTGTCCCTTGGGTGCTGTCATGTGGTGCTACCTCAGGGTGCCACGTGTCACCCACGAATAAGCCCAAGTGGCCACCCAAACATTCAAATCATCATGCCACGTGTCATCTCTTGGGTGGTGCCATGTCAACATGCTGACATCATCATTATGTCATGCTGGCATCAACTCTACATGATCAACTTTTGAATTCAGTTACACAGATGTAGATTTCACCCTGTTCACTTTAACCAGTTTGACCAAAACTTTGACCATCCATAAATTCTTCGTTCGGACTTCGTTTGAGGTGTTGTTTGCATCGTTGGAAAGCTTGCGACAAGCTCTTCGACTTGGAGCTATTTTTTCTAAGATTATAGGACTTTGAATTTTTTCCCTTTTAGATCCTCCTAGATCATTCCTCCCCGCTAAGAATATTTTGGGCCTCCAAAAGCCTCATCAATCAATAGGCAAGTGAGTGAATTGCTCCCTTAGAAGGGAAAAAATTCAAAGTCCTCGAATCTCAACAAAAATAGTCCCAAGTCAAAGAGCTCGCCACAAGATTTCCAACACTGCAAACGGCACCCAAAATGGAGTCTGAACGAAGAAGTTATGGTCAGTCAAAGTTTTGTTCAACCTAGTCAAAGTCAATAGGGTGGCATCAACATCCATACAGATGACATCAGCAGTTGATTGTGTAGAGATGACATCAATATGATGTAATTACGATGTCAGTATGTGTAATACCCATGTTTCCCCCAGCTTGTAATTAATCATTAATTATGATTACCATGTTATGGCATTTGAACAATGTAAATGTATTATTGTTTGGATTGCCAATAACTGACTATGGGGGTGAAGCCTTGAAGTACTGGCCATGATATCACTATATGAAAGTGTGAGGAAACTGTAGATAAGGTTCATTATGTCAAAATGACTCAAATTATCTTTGTGGAAATAATAATCCTCATCCTGATCCTAAGGAAAAATTAGTTAATGAGAAAAGGATTGGTGGTTGAATAGTCAACTACCCCAATGAATGGAAGCATGGAGGGTCCAACTGAGGAGACAGAAAATTGTCATCCTGAAGTACCACAAGGTACAATTTCCTACAGGCCCATATTGACCTGAGTTCCTTCTGACAGAAGGAACAAGACAGGTCCAGAACCTTCCTGGGGAGGAAAAAGGCGTGCAAGAATACATACGAAAATAGATAAGAAGGAGACCATGCCCAGAAGAGGGTGTACGACCTAGATATGCAGAGAGAAAGGGGAGAATGGGCGAGGCTCTAGGGATCTGAAGAAGAACTAAAGGATTAAGTTGTTCTGGTAAAAAGCAGAGAATGAGAGAAAGGATCTCTGATAGTTTGCAGAAAACATGACATGAGCAGAAGGTCGCGACCTTGATGCTGAGGGAGCATCTGATAAACCTCGTAGGGGTCGTGACAGAGAAAGGATCTCGGATAAATTGCAATAGTTCCCTAGTGATATCATGGCTTGGCATAGGGTGGTCAGAGCGCTAAGAATGAATGCTTCTGAGCCTACAGTTGGGTGGAAAGGCGAACATCCATAGTCAGTTGGTCGATGATCAACAATAATAGATAAGTATTTCATATACCCTGTGTGCTAGAATTGAAATGAGTGGTTGGATGTCTATGTCTATGAATAAAATTTGCATTGCATGATTAATATTAGTAATGCTTATTATTCTTATTTGAACCCCTACATTTGAATGGTTTTTATTAGCAGCAAGAGAACTATTAGACTTGGGTCTTCAAATGAAATTAGGAATAATATTATGGTTTATGTGTTGGTTAGAAAACTCTTAAGGGAATTTTCCCAAGGATTGATTTTGTAATGTAAGAGTCAGGACAAAATTTGAGAGAATTATTCAGTCTCGTTGATCCCTCGAAAATGCCTTCCCATGTTTTAGAACTTAATTTCTTTGAATGGAAGGCACTTCCTTCAAACCAGTGGTCCAATAGACCACGGGCTCATGCCCACGGACTTAACCAAATCTTGGCTAAGAGTTATGAGTGTAGCCTCTAGAGCTTGACAAAGTTCCATAGGACCAAGTCCATGGAACCCTTCACTACACTCAAAAAGGAGCTAAGTCATTCAGGACTCCGGGAGTCTGGGGCTCCGAAGTGAATGAACATTGCAACATCCAAATACATCGAAGGCGACCTGTCGGACCAGTAAATTTATGGTTGACCAATAGTTGGTGTTCATTCACCTGTTATCATGGAATTCATCCACTTTTTAAACCTGATCTACTTCTCGGTCGTAAAGTAACGTGAGCGGTAGATATGAGGCTATTCAGGATCTCCCCTAACCGTTGGATATACGTCGAGGTTAGTACGAAGTTGACCACTCTCAGAGAAAAGGAGTGTTAAACGGGTGGAACCCCCAAACGCCGAACTCATGAAGTGACGAGAACCATAGATCTAAGGACATGCAGGATCTTCTCTGATAGTTCGATCTACGTCGAGGTCAGTTCGACATTGACCACTTTGGGAGAAAACGAGTATTAAACAAGTGGAACCCCCGAATTTCAAACTTGTGAAGCGAGGAGGACTGTCGATCTGAAGAATCTGTGGGACCTCTCTTGGCCATTCAATCTAGACCATGGTCAATCCAGTGTTGACCACTCCAGGAGTAAAAAGGGAATTACACATCCAAACCCTTGAATGTCGAAGTCGCGAAGCAACTTGGATCATGGATCTAAGGATCCTTTGGGACCCTTATCGCCCATTATATCAAGCCTAGTGAAAGGATAGCATAAAGTACTCCAACGAAGTCCTACTCCGGCAAGTTTGACATATTGGTGAATCAGAATATCGTCAGAGCGTCGAAGGCCGTAGTGATGTGGCATGTTGATGTCACCTAAGGTGATATGGACCCATAGTAGGTGTGCCACGTGTCACCTCGATTCATGACTTTCACATACCTTATGTGTCAATTAGAACTTGACACGTGTCACTAGTTGATTGGGCCATGTGTCACCCTTATCTTCTGCCAAATTTCTTCCATTGGATGAAACCAAGGAATATTATAGGTCATCCAATCATTATTCAGCTCTTTGGATAAACCCCACTTCGGGTGATTCAGAATGAAAGGCGTGGAGTTTCCCCAAAGCATTGAAGGCCGAAGTGACTTCAACGGAAGACGTTGACAAAGTACATGGTGGAGTCCAACCGTGTGACAGAGCCACCGCATGTTAGCACGTGACTAAGCCATGTGTCCTACTAATTTATCATATATGGTATAGATATGGAGAGATGGGTACCACGTGACAACGTGGCATCATCTCCATGTATATTCCAGGTGGTAGATGGTAATAGGGACACCCATGCAGAATGCCATGCACGCAAGAGGGACCCACTCTGAGAGTTTGGGACTTTGAAAATCTGGGTGTTTGGAGTGCTAAGACGCAAGCGCCAATTAAGGTCGAAGGTCAGAGTCACGTGGCAAGATTCTTGGGTTTCAGGACTCTAGAGGATATGCGAGTAGAGAAAAGGGCATTCAATGTCAGAGCGTCAGAGCGTCGAACTTTGAAATCCCTTAAGCCTATTTGTCGATGGAGGGCGAATCTCATTCATTGGATTTAATAGTGGATTGATCTCCACCATAGATGTAGGAGTGTTAGGGAACTTTGGGACTTTGGGACTACGTGAATGTTTTAGACATGGACAGGAAGGCCGAAGGGCCAGTAATTGCGAAGGCACGGGGAAAATTCCCTGTAACCACCCCTCCAGTGGCCATGTCATCGCTAAAGGATGACAACCTTTGTCGAGTCCGTGCTAGGTGGGATGGTATGAATGAGGTGAACCGACATGGGTGCCACATGGTCTTTTACCAATGATGCCTGAAGAGATTTGAAAGGGAATAACTTCCAATCCATAGCTCGGATTTGAGCATGGTAACAGTCTTTGGAAATATCTTGATGAGCAGAAGATGATGGAGATCTCGGGAAGAGGATTCGAGAATATTGAGAAAGGTGAAAAATTTATATCCCATCCCTTAAAAGGGTACTTAAGGGGTTGGGTGTGTTACAGTATGTCGACGTGGCACCACCCAAGAGTTGACATATGGCATGTTGATTTGAAAGTTTGGGTGGCCACTTGGGCCTATCGGTGGGTGACACATGGAACCCCCAGGTATCACGACATGGCACCACCTAGGGGTCGCCACGTGTAAGCCTAACATGACAATGGGTGGTGGTTAGTCAGCGAGCTGACTGGGCAGACAGAGCCAATGGCAGAGTGCCACATGGCCCAATCACAGGGCACCACGTGGCACCCCACAAATTCCCAATGAGGGCTCGTGACCAAAAATTAAAAAATAAATATAGGCCATAGGTCGGCCTGACCGACGACCTACAAAATCCGTTCACCTCACAAAAAAAAATGGTGACCATACCCATATCCCAGCAGTTAGTATTGAATGTGGGATATCCATGCGAGGGTCGCATCAACCAAATTAGTCCCAAAGGTTTAAATCAGGCAGGAGTTTGCCCATAAAATATATTATATATATTTTGGGAAATGTTGTTACAACAGAGGTCTAAATGGGGAGGATCGCGGATTTGACCCCAGGACATCCCCCCTAACTAAACCTTAATTTATACTAAGTTTCCAACGGACCAAACGACGGGACTTGGTAAGACCACTCCCAACTTTATACTTAAACTTATAATTATATCGATCTTGGGGTCTGCTCCCAGCCAAGCAGTGGCACGAATTTTTATGAAAGTTCTGGAGCATCCATTGCAGTCTGGTGGCACATTGTTCGAGGCAGAGAGCCCAGCAGGGGCCTAGAGGTGACGATGTCGGATTGAGACGATTTGACAATCGATTTTGCACTACTCCTCACCATGAATTCATTGGTGTAGTCATATTTTGCATCAAAGCAATAGATTCGAAGGCCATTTTTCATACTCAAGGTATAATGATGTATTTATGCCAATGCCATTTTTTTATTGTTGAGATAATATAAAGCCTCTCCACTTCAAAGCAGGTCTGGAGACCTAGTCCATTCTTGGGATGAACTCTGTTATCATGTCTTGTGTCCTTGCTCTCCTCCTCATCTTTTCTCCATGATTATGTCCTCTTTAATGATGTTGCATATAAGCTTTCATTTATACTCTTTAATGTAATTCTTTTAATAAGTCATCGATGAAAAGATCTCGGATCGTGGTTAAACATGTATATGCATATAAAGGTCTTGCAAAATAATTATGGAATTCATTCACAATAGTTGTGACACTCGATACCATTTTTCAACAAGATGGAAAAAGTAATGAGCCGAAATGTTTTCTTCATTTGTTGATGAATGTTAGGGATACAATGTCATCTATAGAAGAATGGAAATTACTTATAACTCACACAAATACTTCCTTGGATGCTTCCAAAAAAGAGTCATTTTATAAGGAAATACATTTGTTTGCAACAAATGATGATGTACAAAATTAAAATAGGTGTCATTTAAAAAACCTAAATTGTCCCATTGCAACCATTGTTGCTACAAGTGGAAGACTTGGAACTTGAGTTACTTTGTCAAAACAGATGAGGAAGACTTGGAACTTGAGTTACTTATCAAAGTTGGAGCTAGGGTGATGCTTACATCAAACATATGGACTTGAAAATGGTGCTCTTGGAGTTGTAGAACAAATTGTGTATAACTATGGAATTTTACCCTTAGAACCGCATGCATATGTTTTACTAAGATTTGATAATTATGTGGGATTTCCATGGGATGAATCATTCCCTCAAACAATTCATGTCACACCTATTGAAAGAGGTAACAAAAAACAACTTGCTTTGAAACTTGCTTGGGGATCAATAATCCATAAGTCACTAGGATTGGAATTGGAGAAAGCTATTATTAGTATTAGGAAGCAAGAGAGGCAAGGTATGATGCTTACTACAATATCTTGAGTTAAATATTTGAATAATAGTATCTACATTCTCAACAAATTAAGGAAATATAGTAAATTTAAAATGATAAGATTCATCTCAGACATATACATATACATATTTTTGATCATTTGCAAATTGTGTCACTATACTAAAACTAAAGAAGATAGATTGACATTGGTCCTTCTTGATAATACTCTTTACTTTCAACCAACTGAGGAAAGTCAATAAATTTCAAATGATAATATTAATCCTAAACATATACATATACATAATGTTGATAAGGTGGTCCTCATAATCAATGTGTGATTGCAGCTGACAGGTTTTGACATTCTCGACTTATGTCATTTCATTATTTTTAGTTCATTATGTGTTATGATGGATGAGGAGCTAGACTATGGCCTTGAACACTTGGAAACAGATGACATTTTTATCATAGACGACGAATTCAGTAGGATGTGATGTCTAAATATAGCCTCTAACATGGCATATATAGATCCATTGGATCAATCTACTCCTTTAGATATCGAGGGAAGATTGGAATGAGAATCATCGCTCTCTTTTTTTGGCATTCGAATGTCAAAATGTCACAAAAGTTTTATTCTCGGGGGAAATCAAGCTAAGGAAAAGGTGACATCTTTTTCGAGCAATATTGGAAAACCAGAGTTGCATGCAGATCTACTATAGAGGAAGGATGGTTATGGTAACATTAGCGGTGGAAAAGATGCCATAAGGTCGCCTTCTATTCTAAAAGGAATGGAGACTAATAAAGGGAAGTGTTGGAAGGTGTGAAGGGAGCGTCTTCGATTGGTGGTGAGGGATGACTTAGGCATTGAAGACATGTCTAGATTTACAAGAAAAAATTTTGTTGGTCGATTTTGCGTGAAAATGGTTTCACCTTCAGTGTTAAATAAGTGCATGGAAGATAATTGGAAGTTAGTTCTTGGCTATTTACCTATGTATCACACCCTATCTCAAGGGTGGATCAACTTCGAGTTTAAATCACATGATTATTTTCTCGGTATTCTTAAAAGACAATGGGGATGGGGTCCTTTGGGTCCAGTCTTAAAAGAATGGTCTATTAACTTTGACCTTGCAAGGGATATCCTCTCTCCTGAAAAAATATGGGCCATCCTTCCTAATCTTCATTTGGTATTCTGGAGTGAAGGAATTCTAAAGGAGATTGGTAACAACATCAGTAGATTCGTGGGATTGGAACCTGGTTGGAACTCTAAGGTAGATCGACACTAGGCATGGGTCCAAATTGAATTTGATCTATGAGAGGGTCTTCATGAAAAAATTGATTTGGTTTATGGAGATTTCACAGTTAGTCAGATGATCGACTACTAGAGAATTCCTTTCCAATTTTTTACATGTGTTGTCGTGGGACATATCTAGGTGTAGTGTAGCAAAACTCAATTGCATTTCCAACCCATCTCCAAATTTTAAAAAAGGAAGAGTGTGTTGGTTTCTTCAGATTCGATTTATGGGGAAGCGGATACAAAGGTGGATGGAGAGGTGAATAAACAATCTCTCCTTAGCAGCTCGAATGCAATTTCTACAAAGACTTTTTACCAAGTCCATTCAAGTAAGGATCATGGTCCTTCTATCCCTATCAAAAAAAAATTGAATAATGGGATCTCTCCGACTATGAAGTCAAATGAGTCACAATATTTTTCCTCCCCCATTATTATGGCCAAGGACCGATCTATAGAGTTTTGTTTTCATTCTGACATTCCTGGAAATGTCGTTCCTTCTGAGGAAATATTTAATCATTGTGAAGAAGCTTCTTTTCATAAGTCCCCCACCTCTGTCCCGGTCTTTTCGTCTACCTTCTCTAACTCTAGTGATTCATCAAGTATCAAATCTGATTATTTGTTTTGTTCCAAATTGAAACTATCCCCTTGTGGGGACGAGGTGGGTGGGCTAGCTCTGGACCTAGTTCTAAAAGGAAATGTGGGTAGGAAATCTAAAATTTCCTTAGCCCAACCACAGGATATGAAAGAAGTAAGGTGTGGTAAACAATCAACTATTATCGGGGCCCTTAGAGCAAGAAAATCCGAACAAAGGTTTACCCAATGAAATTGTTATCCTTCAATGCCCAAGGTTTAGGGTGTGCCCCAAAACTGTTATCCCCCAAGCGTCTATGTAAGGTGGTTAATCCTGACGTGATTATGGTTCAAGAGACTATGTGCATTGGTGCACGAGCAGAGGAAATTTGTAATTCCTGGTTAAGGGGGTGGACATTTTTCTGTTGTGATGTGGTCAACTTATCTGGGGGTATTTAACAACATTTTTCCCAATTTAATGGTGCACAAGTCGGAATTACTTCCTTCCTGTATCGTAGTCCATGTGTCAGACAGTTGGCTCAACTCCTCTTTCAAAATTGTAATGTATATGGATCGTATGTGAATAAAAAACCTTTCTGGGAATTTTTAAGGGCATCTTATGCTTTGGACGATGGGAATATTATCTTGGGAGGGGGCTTAAATTTCACTTTGGCACTCACTGAAGTCCGGGGAAAAAATCCACGACAAGACCCACTCGAATCCTTCTTTTCACATTGGTTGGATTCTCATAATTTAATTGACATGGTCCCAATGAAGCTCTCTAATACTTGGAAAAATGGAAGGAAAGGTGATAGCGCAGCAGAAAAACTCTTAGATCATTTTTTTTATTTCAAAACGGTTATTGGAGAACATGTGGACTATATATTCGAGGGCGGAAGTCGGGGGATACTCAGATCATCTACCAATTGTATTGGAATTTTTAAAAAATATTCCGATGAAATTCAATAAAGATTGGTTATTGGAAGATGACTACAAAAATATGGTACATGACACTTGGGTTCCGCTAGTGGAGAATGTTGGGAGGTCCTACTTATATAAACTGGCAGAGAACATTTGGAAAGTTAGGAAGTGAACAATCCACTAGGAAAAAGAGTTCATGAAGAAGCAATCACCAGAGATAGTCGACGTCCAAACTAAGTTGGGGAGATTGTTGATTAACAGGGAAGTTGGTTCCTTATCATAGGATGAGGAGGCATCCCTTAAGGAGATAATGTTAAAAAAACACGATCTCTTATTAAAAGAAGAGTCGAGATGGAGGCAGTGAAGTAGAGCTATTTGGGTACAGAAAGGTGACAGCAATACCAAATTATTTCATAAATTTTCTAGCTTTCAACATGCCATGAATGCTATATTGGAAATTAAGGATGTGGATGGTCAAAAGGTGACGGGTCAAGGGGATATAGCAGAGGCATGTAAAGTATACTTTCAAAAACTTTTCCAATAACCACTCGGCTATCTTATTGTTCAAATCCTGAAGGTTGTGTCTCTCTTTCCTTCCCACTTCACCTTAGAAATGAATAATGCCTTAAAAGAAGAAATATTGGAGAAGGAGTTGCAACAAACTCTTGTGGCGTTCATCCCAGTGGGTTAGCTCAAGTGGATTTGTTTCATTGTTTTCTCTATTGAGGTTTTGGGGTCGAATACATGGCGAGGAACCTATTTAGGGCCTCACTTGATGTCCCCATTGGGTTAGGCTTGTAATCAGGCCGAACGGTTTACCCCATTTACCATCCACAAAATGTGGGGAAGTACTCAGGGGTTTCCCGTGTTGTATTCCCATGAAAAAAAAATCTTATGTTGTTCCAGAGATGCAAGAGTTCAGGTCCCAATGTTTTAACGGCTGAATTTTACTTGGTCTTTTTTTAACTAATTAAGATGGATCTTCTGAAGGTGGAAAATGATTCTAAGATTCAAGGAAGGATCAATGGTTCACTCAACTCTACCTTTATAGTGTTGATCCCTAAATCTCCTTCTCTTTCATCCTTTGATTACTTTTTTCCTATATCTTGTTGCAACCTCATTTATATACTCATTTCAACAGTCATCGCTAACATTTTGAAACCTCTTCTCAGTAGGTTTATCTCCAAAGAATAATATCGTTTCCTACTAAACCGCTAAATCCATGATGTTGTTTCCATCACCCAAGATGTGATGCACTCTGTCAAGTTGAAAAAGATCTCATCCTTTGTTATGAAACTCAATTTATTGAAATCTTATGATAGATTAAGCTGGACCTTTATTACACTTGCTTTGATTCAGATAGGGGTGAACCTTGAAACTGTAAATTGGATAATGGGGAGTGTGGAATCCCCCTCCTTTGTTGTCCTTTTCAATGGTATTCCCTCATCCTCTTTTCACTCCACAAGAGGACTTAGACATAGATGTCCCATCTCCCCCTTACTGTTCTTGATTGTGGTAGAAGGATTGAGCCTGCTTATTAAAAAATCCCGACGAGAAGGAATACTAAAAGGAATCTAAATTTTTGACTTTGAAATACTCACACATATTCTCTTTGTTGATGATGTCATTTTTCTTGGTGCAGGAATGAGATCAGAGTTTCAAGCTTATCAAAAAAAATTATAGCTCTTTTTTCTAGCAACAGGAATGCAACTAAACAAGGATAAATCCACAATGCATATCAGTGCCCTTGGAGGGGAGGTAGTTGACCAATTGAAGGAGTGTCTTCCCTTTGTTCAGAAATCTTTCGATGAAGGTCTCAAACATCTAGGTTTTGTGTTGAAGCCAAATGATTGTTCTTTCAGAGATTGGTTATGGTTATATGTGTTGTCGCAAGAGTTGGTTCTAGGCTGTAATAGAGCCAAGCCTTAGCACATTTCAAATGAAAAAATAAGTTATCACTCAAAACTTGATTTGGGTTGCATGAAAGTAAATTCTAAGATAACCATGAACCACTTTTGATTAGAAGCTTCCCCTTCCAACCCGAGAGGGATCTCTCGAATATATGTCACGATAGGATATCCAATAAGCCTAACAATGGGTAGATCTATGGGTAACATAAATTTTTGAGGTTTTTAGGTTTGATGGGTTGGGCCAGGAGGTAGTCCATGTTAATATTATGGTAGCTTCGGGAGGTATGAACCTCTATTGTGA
>ML797664.1:128830-140865 GCA_009831015.1 Picea engelmannii
GAAGTAAATTTGGATAAAATGTTATTTTATATGAATTTTCTACTAAATTTGGATAAAATCGTTATTTTATGTTGTTTAAATTGCATTTCTGAATGCCATGCTGAAAAACCTTTGAAACACTTGAATTATACAAACTTAATCACTCAAATCTGTAGATCCAACCATTCATCACTGGATTTCAGGTAAAATCAAACTGAAAAAAATCTGCGCGCAGGGACGAGAGTTGGTAAACAAAAACATTCAATACAGAGAAAGAAAAACATTACGGAGGGAAATCAAATTCGAAAAAAAAGTAGGAGTCTTACCTGTTGCAGTTCATGCCTGTGCTTCCACGTTTGTATGCATAGACATTATCGCCAAAATTACTGTAAACAAAAGAAGTACCACCGAAGCCTTCTGGGAACCCATAATTTTCCCACTGTTCTCTACCTCAAATGGACCTCTTATAATTTTGGGATCGTAAATAATGCAATGGAAAGTCCCCTGCTTGAGTGCTTGAATGCAGGCACTGGGCAGTCATATGATGGCGCCGGTGTTCCGTGCTTCAGGGCGGCTGGTGCGCTAACCGTTTCGGAGGTGTCCCGTGCTCGAGGGCAGGCGGTCCTGTGATGGCTCAGGTGTTCCGTGTTTCAGGGCGGCTGGTGCGCTAACTGATGGCACTATGCATCTGTACCAGAACCCTAGGGGACATGTATCTTCATTGGTTACAAAGATGGAGTGAAAGGTTACAAACTATGGAATCCTATAACAAGGAAAACAGTGTACAATCGAGAAGTGGTTTTTAGAGAAGTTGAGAGCACTTCTAGGAATGAAGATGAACCAAAGGAACCAAAACGAGAGAAAGTGGAGTTTGATCTAAAAAAAATGAAGGATCTAAATCATTTGAGGTAGAATCATCTGAATCAAATGATGAGGTGAAAGAAATCACTCACTCAAGTTTTGAAAAGGTTTGATCATGCAAGGTATATTCCACTTGATATCCATTATGCTTTTGTTCGAAGATGAACCAAAGGAACCAAAACCAGAGAAAGTGGAGTTTGATTTTTAAAAAATGAAGGATCTAAATCATTTGAGGTAGAATTCATCAAATGATGAGGTGAAAGAAACCACTCACTCCAGTTTTGAAAAGGTTTGATCATGCAAGGAGACCTACTGCAATGTATAGTCCACTTGATATCCATTATGCTTTTGTTCTATCGTGTATTAATGATTAACCTAGATCTGTTATAGAGATAGTAAATTTTGAAGAGAGCAAACTTTGGAAAAAGGCAATTGCAGAAGAAATGGAGGCTTTGGAGAAAAAAGAGGCATGAGATTTGGTCAAATTGTCTAATGGAAGGAAACATGTTGGTAGCAAATGGGTGTTCAAAAAGAAACTAAATGCAGCAGGAAAGGTCGAGGAGTACAAGGCTTGCTTCGTAGCAAAAGGTTATTCTTGGGTAGAGGGGATTGACATTGGTGATATTTTTTCTCCTATTGCAAACTTGACTTCCATTAGGGTTATATTGTCTCTTGTTGCAGCATTTGATCTTGAGGTAGAGTAGATGGATGTAAAAACAATGTTCTTTAATGGAGACTTGGAAGAATAAATCTACATGAAGCAACCTGAAGGATTTACAATAAAGGGTAAGAAGTCCTAGTTGGTCTGTAAACTAAGGAATTCCCTTTATGCTCTAAAGAAGTCTCCTAGGATGTGGTACCAAAAGTTCGATGCATACATACTAGGACTAGGATTTGTGAGAAGCAAGGTTAATCATTGTGTATATTGCAAACAAGTTAGTGAACATTTTATGTATGTAGTGTTGTATGTCGATGACATGTTGGTTGGAAATGACATGAAAGTTATCAAGGAGGTGAAATCGCAACTATCCTCCAAGTTTGACATGAAGGATCTCGGTGCTGCTAATTTTATCTTGGGGATGGATATTAAGAGAGATCATGTAGGTAGGAAACTCTGGTTGAATAAGAGAAAATGTGTTGAGACAATTTTGCACAAGTTTAGGGTAAAATAATGAATGTGGGTAACACTTTCATGAGAATTAGGTCACGAAACATATGACACGACTCTTTAATTTTTTGGGCCAAACATATGACATGCTTTCGGCAGAAATAGTTTTTCAGTCGAAATTTAAATATAGCGGTGCCCTCGACATTCGTGCATCAGATATGTTTCTCGGATTTTTTTGTCCGGCAACACAATTTTCGGCCAAAATATTATTTTGGTCGAAATATTGTTAATATATAAGCCCCATTGGCCAATACACAGTTTGGTGGTAGTCATTGTCAACGCTCCACCTGTTTCATCACCCTCAGACCTATGTATGCTCCCGCGAGTTTCACCATTCTCACAGACCTATGCATGCTCCCATGAGTGATCTTGAGTGATCTTGAGTGATTTGTGAGGTTTTTAGGTTGATTTTTTTGTGGATTCGATGTGGGGTTTCATACATGTGTATGTTCTCGTGAGTTTCACCACCCTCATAGGAAGATGTATGCTCCCATGAGTGATCCTAAGTGATTTGTGAGGCTTTTAGGTGGATTTGGTTGTAGATTCGACGTGGGGTTTGTAGGTGATGCATAGCATATCGGTGCCCTTGAAGAGTTGCAGCTGACGCGTAACGCATTGGTGTCATCGAAGAGTTGCATGTCAGTAGAGCGTGAAATTCACAAGTATGTTTACTCCATTTGTCTCTTCCTTTTTACTAGAAAAAATGGTTCCATGTAATTTAAGAATGTCTTTGTCCAAAAACACCTTAGTTTCAGAATTGGTTTCTCCTTTTGTTGGTAATTTTTAGTTCTAAATCTTAGATGTTAGTATGTATGTAGCAATTGCAACCAAACAAATATTGTTAAAAGTAACATGGTCAAATTTTGATCAATTTTGCAGTGAGGATATCAAGATCAATGTATCGGGGTATTAGAGTCACATTAGAGTTGTTATTATTAATGTTTTTGTAGTTTGCTTTGCATCAACCCCATATTACACATGTTTTCCAACTTGTTATCCTAACCCTCCTACCTCTATCCAATGTTATATTGAATTTGGTGAGTACTTAAACAAAAAATAAGAAAATCCAAGCACAATGCAGTTAGGAAAACTTAGCCACCAACAAATATCTTTGCTTTTATCAAACTAAGTAATGAACATTCCACTGAACACCCTTGAGGGCCTCAACCCAATTTAAAAGAAATATGTTTTACTTAAAAATGTGAGGGTCATTAAACATTTTTGCAAGGTATACTAAACTCATAGTGGAAAGTATATCCAATCCAGGAATTAATACTAACTATAGTGAATCTTACTTCAGCTAGTTGAAATGGAACTATATGGATGACATTCCCTTACTTGAGAAGCTTCTAAACATCTAAGAACAATTGGGATTTTTTCTATAGCTTGAATTTTGAAATCTAGAAAAATACTTGATCCATCAAATATATCACAATGTTCTTGCTTATAGAAGATTTGCCTCTTTGGCAAAGAGAATGTTGATGTTAAATTTATTTTTTGGATTTATTGTAGCCAATTTCATGGGCAGGAATTATAATGAAAGAAAAAAAATCAGAAAACAAATGTTACTTGGATGAACAACTATTATTTACATTAAATACTTTTAGTCTAGTCATTAACCAACCAAGAAGATAGTTAGTGTCAAAAATATTGGCTAGGAAATAGTGTTATTGTCTATAAGGTTTAGTGAAAATTGTGAAACACATAATAAACATGAATGCTAAATATATGATCGGAAGTGTTCTCAAGGCCTCTTGCCTACTCATACAATATTGATCTTGCAGATGATAAGAGTGTCCATGAAAACAAGAATAATTGCTCCAGGACACCCCTTGAAGAAACACACATCACCATCCACCCACACCAACAAGCTATCATAAGAACTTAATATACAAGCAAACTAAATATAGATACAATAAGATCTACATTTTTTTTACTATTGCCCACACAAACAAGTATTGAAAGAAAGAATCTTAGATTGCAGTAATAGGAAGCTTGAGTTCCTATATTTGTAAAGCTAAGGGTACTAAGAAAAATAAACTAGCCTCCTCTCCCCTAACCACAATCATATATACTTAGGAAGGAGAATGGTTATTTACAATTCCAAAGTCACAAACATCGACAAAAAAACTAAAGGGTAGCCTATAGGGCATGGTGTGGACCTCCCAATCCATGGTGAGAAGAAGGGATCATAATGAACATGGAGTTACATTTCAAACTTGAGCTTTTCTATCTCAAAATCAATGATCCAGGTGGATATTGGTGGCCACCCACCTTTTCCAACTCGCTCAAAACAATTTTCTGGAAATTTTGGCAATTTACTATTTTTAGCAGTTTTAACTTCCAGGGCCATTTTGAGGGCCTAAATGAAGGTTTTTCGGGATCAATCTTCTCAATGATAGTCGAAGGCATGATTGAGCCCCCAAAATGAATCTCCTCGACAATACCTTTCCAACATGCTATTTTGTGCCTAAAATGAAGATCATATGCAAAAGTTACGACCCTGGGAAGTTGATGTACTGACTTACCCAAACGGGGCCTACGTGACTTTTGGCGCTTCATCTCCTAAGGTTAGTTTTTTGGATGTCTAGGGTTTTTGACATTCTTGTTTATTGTAAAAATGCCTTCAGAGCCTCATTGTAATCATCTGCTTGCGAATGCGAGTAGCCATCACATCTCTTCTCAAAGATAAGCTGCCACCATTCTAGCGAGTCTTTCACTCTGTATTTTTACAGTCTTTGTACATTTTCGCTCATTAATAGAAATTGTATTATTGTATCTCTGTGTTTATGATTGCATCTCTGATACATTTACGTTATACTGTTGGATATCTGAGATATCTCTGTATATTTATTTATTATATCTCCACTCTCATTTCGTGCCGAAAATAATCTGGATCAATCAAAGGAGACAAGCAAAATCCCTGCAAGAAATCTCACAAGCAACTTCCACATTTAGACATGAATTGATAAACATTCACAAATAAAAAAAAATTGCATATTCATGAATAACTTGAATGAATATTTATATTTTGATCAAGCTTGTATTGTGATCCTCTACGGATCACTTGCAACTCTTCGAGGGCACCGATCTCCTACTCATCACTTGTAAACCTCATGTTGAATCCGCAAAAAAATCCACCTAAAAACCTCACAAATCACTTAGGATCACTCACGGGGGCATACAAGTATGTGATAAACATTCACAAAACAAACAAAAAAATCCAATCTTTCAAGCTTTTGGTGATCAAGCTTGTATTGATAAACATTCACAGACAAAACATTTTGTATATTCATAAAAAACTTGAATGAACATGGGCCTTATTCCCAAATATATCTTCTTTAGATCTTTTACAATGAGAGACACTTGCAAACAACAACAACTACAAGCCGTGATCTAGCAACCACAAGCCTAAAGTCTCCAATTGTCAGTGAAAATTGCAACTTTGCACACATCCCTTAGCAAAACCCATGACATATCCCTCTAAAAACTCTCCAAGAAATCTCACAAGCAACTTATAGATCTAGACATGAATCAATGAACATTCACAAACAAAAAAATTTACATACTCATAAACAACTTGAATAAATATTTATCTTTTAATCATGTTGTCAACTCCTAGCTACCAACTCCTCTTGTCAAGGAATCACTCCCAGGAAAATATTGTCACTCCACCAAATACCACAACATAAGCCCTCTCTATGGTGTATTTCACATGAAAATTGGATATGATGCCATTAGGAGGTTTTCACATCAAGGATAGATCATGGCACCTTAATCATGGTGAAGGATGAAAAACATGTGACTCAATATATTGCCTAAATATCCTTAGGCTCAAGGTCTTTGAAAAATTCCTTGAACCAACACATAAATTCCTATAGGGGCTCTTCAAAGGCCTCTATATGGGACATAAGTGCATCAAGTAGGTAAATTCTACATTGAAAATGTATCTTGATGAATAAACATGTGGAAAGATAATCATTTTAAGTTGTTCCCTTCTTATATTTTTTTACAAGATGGAATGATGGTTGTTGGTTGTTCCCTTCTTATATTTGATTACAAGATGGAATGATGGTTGTTGGTTGTTCCCTTCTTATATTTGATTACAAGATGGAATGATGGTTGTTCAATGGATTTTCATTTTAGTACTTCAAAATAGATAAATCTTGATTTCTCCTCCAATGTAAGTTCTTTTTGTTTGTTGTCACAAAATGAAAAGGACTAACAAAATCACTAAAAATGAATTAGATGACTAGTAAGTTTGGTGTAGGCTTAGAATTTTGGGTTCAACTAAATTGTGTCTTTTCATCTTTTCAAATAGCTTCTGCAATGTCAAGGATATTGAATAGGCACAACTTATTCCTTATATATATTATTGTTATTGTTATTTTAACATATGCATATGTTCCTCAAGTATTGCATGTTAAAAGTTGTCCCTAAAAATTATAGACTCTTATGAAAACAAATTTGTCTAAATTTCATTTTGTTTGAAACAATAAATTTTATGACGAGACAACTAATATCCATTATGAATTGTACCATTTTATAAGGATGTTTTCATCATTATTTTGAAAATTCAATCATATAACATCTTAAAGAAAGTCCTTAGCATGTTCACACAATATTACAAATAAAATAAAATAAAAATTGATGCATAAGTGAAAAAAAAAAAAAAATAGGTTGCTACCATAAATGCTCACTAACTCTCATGGATGAATGTATAAGTCCTTATCCATCGAGGACGCATGGCATTCATTTCAGGCTACCACATCACTCTGGGCCCGTACTACTCTGGTAGTTATACAAACTCTACATGCAGAAACTCCTGAACCCCGAAGTGCCGAAAACACTTGGCACTCATCAGTTCAGACACATGGAGTTCATCCCATTCCCCTTGATTGTGTCATATGTGATTTTTCCAGGTGACACATGTCCCTTTCTTTTCATGACACGTCAACGATGTGACATTGGGTCATCACATCACTTCGGGAGTTTGTCCATCCTGTATATGTTCATACTTTGCACTCATAAGCTCTCGAACCCTGAAGAGTCGGAGACACATAGCATTCATCTAGCGTTGACATGTGGCACTCATCTATTGAGACATGCGGCACTCATTTCAGGCACATTTGGGTTTGTCATCCATTCTATTCCGTGTGACACATGTCACCAGGCTTCTTTCCATGACACGTCAGCACAATGACGTCAGGCCACCACTTCAAATTCGAGAGATCGTCCTCCAGGAGATATTCCTACTCAACATTCAAAGTTCCCGAACACCAAATTTGGTGCCATCTCTAAACATGGTTAAAAGGATTCTGGATTTGGTGGACGGATAAACTTTAGCAGGGGCGCTAAAATAGCAAGGTTACCCAGATCGCAGATTACAATTAGATCGACGGCCACACTTCATTGCAGAGATGTAACATGCTCGAACGTTAAAATCCTAGAGCGGTCCTGCAATCGAAACCATGGTATAGCTAGAGAGGTATGTGGCACTTGGTGGTGGATTGTGGGAGTCGGAGCAGTGTGGATCCAAACCACCCTTGACAACTTTCACAATCACGTGCTTATATAGGGTCCAATCTGAGAGCAATGCATGGAAGCAAAGCAAGGTGTTAAGCCAAATCATCAAAGGAAAGTCGCAAGGAGGAGCAGAACGCTAGAAGACCGCGACCAGACTATCACTAGAGGAAAGAGTGAGGAAGTTGTGGAGAAGGTTCATTATGTCAAAATGACCCAGATCTCTCCTTGCTAAAATAATAATCTTCATCCTGATCCTAACGAGAAATCAGTTGATGAAAAAAGGATTGGTGGTTGAACAATCGACTACCCCCCTTAAATGGAAGCATGGAGGGTCTATCCGAAGAGACAGAAAATTGTAAGCCCGAAGTACCACAGAGGGAAGTTTTTATGCAGGCCCATACTGACCTGAGTTTCCTTCTAACAGAAGGAACAAGACAAGTGGAGAACCTTCTGGAAGGGGAGAAAGGGTGTGCAGAAAAGAGTACACGCAAAGACAGACAAGAGAAGACACACGGCATTGGAGAAGATGTGCCCAGGCAGCAAGACACGTCATTCATTTTTGTTTGAATGGTTGCCAACAAGCTCCTTGATTTTAGCAGTTTGTTAGATCTATTGGTACATATGTTAGACTTGTAGGTTTTTGTGGAGAATCCTAGGATAGGAAGGTCGGATCGCACTCCTAGATGTTGTCTACTATTTTGGTTATAAATACATTAGATGAATGAGATGACAGGGTCGGATGGTTGAGCAAAGCTCCCTTTTTGTGATATTTTGACTAAATAGAGTTGTTCTTTGGTTATGTATGAGACTTGAGACATTTTCAATAATAGAAGTCAGTTTCCTTTCATCATCTTGTTTCCTCTTATTCCAAAATGCTCATGATTGGATGATCCATATGAGATGATGTGGTTGTGTTATAATGGAGGTTTGATTATAATGTTTCTATGAATGTTTTTCAGTGTCTTAAACTTTAAGTTCAAGAAGTTCTTGTGACTGATTTTTTCTTCTCCTAGTTGCTTGAAGGCCTGATGCTTATAGCAGACCTATCCACCTTCCTCACTAAGTCTTCCTTATATTCACCTTTATCCTTAAACCACTGACTGAAGTTAATCAAAACCTCATTTGGCTATGCATGCTAGCCTAGATTTTTGTGTTAAAACATTCTTATGCTGAGTTTTGTCCATTTGACCTTTAATCATTAATTTACACTCACAAACATTTTGATGGGTATTGGGCTTATCCTCTTGCAATATGAGGGTGATTCTCAGTGCTAACAGAAATAAGTAAGGTGTAGTAAACAATCAACTATTATCGGGGCCCTTGGAGAAAGAAAATCTCAAGCAAGGGTTACCCAATGAAAGTGTTATCCTTCAATGCCCAAGGTTTAGTGGGAGCCCCAAAACTGTTATCCCTCAAGCGTCTTTGTAAGGTGGTTAATCCTGACGTGATTATGGTTCAAGAGACTATGTGCATTGGTGCACGAGCAGAGGAAATTTGTAATTCTTGGTTAAGGGGGTGGACTTTTTTCTCTTGTGATGCGGTCGGCTTATCTGGGGGTATTTAACAACATTTTTCCCAATTTAACGGTGCACAAGTCGGAATTACTTCCTTCATGTATCGTAGTCCATCTGTCATATAGTTTTTCTCAACTCCTCTTTCAAAATTGTAATGTATATGGGTCATATGTGAATAAAAAACCTTTTTGGGAATTTTTAAGTGCATCTCATGCTCTAGACGATGGGAATATTATCCTGGGAGGGGGCTTAAATTTCTCTTTGGCACTCGCCGAAGTTTGGGGAAAAAATCCATGAAAAGACCCGCTCGAATCCTTCTTTTCACATTGCCTGGATTCTCATAATTTAATTGACATGGTCCCAATGAAGCTCTCTCATACTTGGAAAAATAGAAGGAAAGGTGATAGCGCAGTAGCAAAATGTTTAGATCATTTTTTTATTTCAAAATGGTTATTGGAGAACATGTGGGCTATATATTCGGGGTGGAAGTCGGGGGATGCTCGGATCATTTTCCAATTGTATTGAAATTTTCAAAAATCATAATGTCAAAAAATATTTCGATGAAATTCAATAAATATTGGTTATTGGAAGATGACTACACAAATATAGTACACGACACTTGGGTTCCGCTAGTGGAGAATGCGGGGAGGTCCTACTTATATCAACTGGCAGTGAACATTTGGAAAGTTAGGAAGTGAACAATCCACTAGGCAAAAGAGTTCAAGAAGAAGAAATCAGTAGAGATAGTCGGCGTCCAAACTAAGCTAGGGAGATTGTTGATTAACAGGGAAGTTGGTTCCTTATCATAGGATGAGGAGGCATCCCTTAAGGAGCTAATGTTAAAAAACCATGATCTCTTATTGAAAGAAGAATCGATATGGAGGCAGTGAAGTAGAGATATTTGGGTACAGAAAGGTGACAGCAATACCAAACTCTTTCATAAATTTTCTAGCTTTCGACATGCCACAAATGTTATATTGGAAATTAAGGATGTGGATGGTCAAAAGGTGACGGGTCAAGGGGATATAGTAGAGGCATGTAAAGTATACTTTCAAAAAAAATTCCAATAACCACTCGGCTATCTTATCGTTGAAATCATGAAGGTCATGTCTCTCTTTCCTTCCCACTTCACCTTAGAAATGAATAACGCCTTAAAAGAAGAAATATTGGAGGAGTTGAAACAAAATTTTGTGGCATTCAGCATAGTGGGTTAGCTCAAGTGGATTAGTATCATTGTTTGTTCGATTGAGGTTCCATGGTCGAATCCATGGCAAGGAGCTTGTTTAGGGCCTCACTTGATGTCCCCATCGGGTTAGGCTTGTAATCAAGCCGAATGGTTTACTCCGTTTACCATCCACGAAATGTGGGGAAGTACTCGGGGGTTTCTTGTGCTATATTCCCAGGAAAACAAAATCTTATGTTGTTCCAAAGATACAAGAGTTCAAGTCTCGATGGTTTAACGGATGAATTTTACTTGGGTTTTTTTTAACTAATTAAGATGGATCTTCTGAAGGTGTCAAATGATTCTAAGCGTCGAGGAAGGATTAGTGGTTCACTCAACTCTACCTTTATAGTGTTGATCCCTAAATCTCCTTCTTTGTCATCCTTTGATTACTTTTGGCCTTTATCTTGTTGCAACCTCATTTATAAACTTATTTCAAAAGTTATCGCTAACAGTTTGAAACCTCTTCTTAGTAGCTTTATCTATGAAGAAAAATATGGTTTCCTACTAAACCACCAAATCCATGATGTTGTTTCCATCACCCAAGATGTGATGCACTCCGTCAAGTTGAAAAAGATCCCATCCTTTTTTATGAAACTCAATTTATTGAAATATTATGATAGATTAAGTTGGACCTTTATTACACTTGCTTTGATTTAGATAGGGGTGAACCTTGAAACTGTAAATTGGATAATGGGGTGTGTGTAATCCCCCTCCTTTGTTGTCATTTTTCAATGGTATTCCCTCATCCTCTTTTAACTCCACAAGGACTTAGACAGATATGTCCCCTCTCCCCCTTATTGTTCTTGAATGTGGCAGATGTTAGAATATGAAGGATTGTGCTTGTTTTTCCATTAACAATACCATTGTCACCCAACCATAGGCTGAAGCCACCCTCCGAGCACCTTGACCTTGACAAAGAAAAGAATCCTAGTAGCAATCCAATAGCCAAGAGAGGCTAATGCACCAAGCAAGAAGTAACCAAGCTGAACAGATAGTCTCACCCAAAAATTGGTGCAGTACCTTCCCTAGGACTTGCGCACAAAACTGTTGGACTACAGTGCGCAGAAACTGCTCTCTGCAATTCTGAGAAGTGTGTATAATGAGAGACTGGTGCCCTGTATTTATAGTGATTCTGGCAGACTTACTGGGGCTGACTTCTCCTTCTTGGTACTAATTAATTCATATTAATTATCTATTGTCAGCCGACATCTTGTCTAGGGTTTCCTTCATTTATTTGCTTCCTTTCGGAACATTCTAATCTTGTCAAAGGTCACAATAGAGGTTCATACCTCCCGAAGCTACCTCAATATTAACACTCCCTCCTAGCTAGGGAGGTATGGTATTAAACACAATGGGCCATTCAACTGGTATCATCACGAGCATCGTCGTTATTATTTAACTGAATAATTCTCCATGACAACTGGCACAATATCAATTCATAAAACACAATTGTGTTTATCCATGGTAGTACATAACTACACTTCAGTGGTTTACTACCACACCAAGTAGCATACAAGTACTTGATCAGTGACGTATAGTCACAAACAATGGAATATATCCACCACAGTAGCATAATTCTATTGGTTGGAGACAGGTAGTCTCCATAACAATCATCTGATGTCAATATTCATAGAAAATATTGTTAAAAATAAACTGAATCATCTTGACCAATATTTCACTCATGTTTGTGAGATGTGAAATAATATATGCCCTCAAAGTAGAACAATGAGATATCTGGACTATTCTTCTCAAGCAAGGAAGA
>ML797664.1:145332-172688 GCA_009831015.1 Picea engelmannii
AAATACTCACACATATTCTCTGTGTTGATGATGTCATTTTGCTTGGTGTAGGAATGAATCAGAGTTTCAAGCTTATCAAAAAAAATTACAACTCTTTTTTCTAGCAACAGGAATGCAACTAAACAAGGATTAATCCACAGTGCATATCAGTGGCCTTGGAGGGGAGGTAGTTGACCAATTGAAGGATTGTCTTCCCTTTGTTCAGAAACCTTTTGATGAAGGTCTCAAACATATAGGTTTTGGGTTGAAGCCAAATGGTTGTTCTTTCATAGATTGTCTATGGTTATATGCAAAAATACAGAAAAGAAAAAAAAAATGGCTCATCAATGGCTTTCAAGGGGATGTCGTTTGGTCTTATTAAACATTGTTTTAAGAAGTATTATGATCTATTAGGCTTCTATAGTCAAAATTCCTAAAGGATTACTTCACAAAATAAATAAATTGTGTTTTCATTTTCTTTGGGTCGGGAATGTGGAGAAGAAACATCTCATGCTAGTCAAATGGACAAAGTTGGCCATGTCAAAGGATATGGGGGGATGGGGAGTCAAGAATTTGTTCTAGTTCAGCAAGGCTCTGGTGACAAAGAGTTTGTGGAGGTTATTACACAATGAAATGTTATGGGGGCGAGTTATGGCTAATAAGTACTTATCAGGGAGGCCTTTCATTGAATGGATCAGAACGCCTAATAAAAATTCTCAAAATGGTTTTATATGTTGGAAAGCATTTGTGGAGGATTTTCCATTGATCGGTTCCCATTTGGTATGGAATATAGGAAATGGGAAACAAGTTAGAGTTGGGGAAGATCCTTGGGTTGGTGTAGGGCCAAGCTATCTCTTTCAAACAAATTTGGTAGCTAAGTTGCACAACCAAGGCATCTTCTCCTTAAGTGACGTTGATTTTCCCAAGTTGGACAAAGTAGGAAGATCGGAGTGGAGAACAGCAAAAATGTTGGAATTAGAAGAGGAGTTTGCAGATATATGGGAGGATTATATTTCAACACTAAAATCTAATTTCATTCAGCTAAGCGACGAGGATGAGGACTTGCTATTCTTGGTAGGTGACCATAAAAATGGGAGGTATACGACAAAAATGGGATATAAGATGATGTCAGAAGAAGGTTTCAATGGCTAGAAGAAGTGGTGGTGGAAATATATTTGGGAGAAAAATGCACTACAGAAAACAAAAATTATCCTATGGATGGCAATGGAAAACAAAATTCTTACCTGGGACAATGACATTAAAAGAGGCTGGTGTGGGCCAAATTGGTGTTCCCTATGCAAATCTAACTCATAATTGGTCCAACATTTGTTTATAGAATTCTCCTTTTCTATTCAGGGGTGATCTGTGGTAGAGAAGGAGTTAAAGTTTTGAGGTTTATTCCCCATGCAGATCTTGGAAATTGGGTGAGGAAATGGAAAGATGCTTTAGGTCCATACTTGTATTTCCCCTATTTTTTTATGTATTTCCTGTGGTGGGCATGTAACATCTCTCTCTTTCAAAATACTCAAATCCCATGTCAGGTGGTAGTTGGGTTGATGGTCAAGCTGGCAGATGAATACAAGACTGATCAAAAATTAAAAAACATTAGACAACCAATCATGCCTCTGTTAGTTGATAGAATACCATGGGGTTTTTTCGATGGGGCCAGCCAGGGCCATCCACCAATGTGTGGTGCTGGGAAGATTTGATATCTTTCTCATTTGCACTACTTTTCTATAAGATATGTCCCAGGGACCGGTTCCAACAACAAGGTCGAACTGTCGACATTATGGGCACTTTTATTTCATGCTGACATGACCTAGATCCATAAAATTCAAGTCTTTGGAGACTCACGGGTTGTTGTGGATTGGATCAATGAGAAGTCTACTTTCCATGTAAGGCGACTCAGGCCCCTAATGCAACATGTTCGCGAATTAAAGGAAAACACATAATGTTGATCATCTACGAATTTTGTCACTATAATAAAAACTAAAGAAGAGATATTGGCATTGATCCTTCTAAACAATACTCTATACTTTCAACCAACTGAAGAAAGTGATTAAATTTCAAATGATCAGATTAATCTCAAACATATACATATACAAAATGTTGATGACCTACAAATTTTGTGTGACCACCCACGACTTAAACCAGCCTAGATCCATCTTAAACCTAGATCTATCAAGCGTGGAGAGGGATCAAATATGTCAAGGCGTCACTATAATAAAAATTGAAGAAGACAAATTGACATTGGCCCTTCTTGATAATCCAACTCGGACATATACATATACATAATATTCATGACCTGCAAATTTTGTGTGACCTCCCACAACTTAAACCAACCTAAATCCATCTTAACCCTAAATCTATCAAGAGTCGAGAGGGATCAAATCTGTCGATATGTCACTATAATAAAAACTGAAGAAGACAAATTGACATTGATCCTTCTCGATAATACTCTCTATACATTCAACCAACTGAAAAAAGTAAGTAAATTTCAAATGATTAGATTAATCTTAGACATATACATATACATAATGTTGATCATCTACAAAATTTGTGTAACCACCCACCACTGAAACCAGCCTAATCTCTCCCTCTCAACCGTTAAAATAGATCTTGTTAAACTAAAAAAAAAAATTATACAACATTTGTCCAAACCAAACTTTAAAGTAAACATTACATTTTAGAAAAAAATATTAAACTAATTATAAATACTAAAAAATATATATACTTGTCTACTAAGTCACACCATTCACTTTTACCATTACTTAGGTACACAATCAACATATTTCTTTTAAATAAGATAGAACAATCAATTTATATAGTTCTAAGACTTCCACAAATGTATCATTAGTTATGTATTATAAAAATTAGAGGCACAATAAATATTTAAAATTCACAAATTAAATTAAAACTTATGTTATATTGGCCATGATATATAATTTATAATTGATAGTTAAGTTTTAACTAATAAGTATTACTTTTTGTTAAGAAAATGATATATTTGAAATTATATATATATATATATATATATATATATTATTTTATTTTGAAATTGCTACCGAAATTTTTATATTGGAAATGCAAATTCATCGTGAACTAAAATTTGTAAATTAAATTCAAAACCATTAAATTTGTGAATCTATTACAAGTTATGTGATTTGAAGTTTACAAATAGAATTTAAAATTATCAAATTTATAAATCTAACAATAATTAAAATTATCAAATTTATAAATCCAACAATAATTGAATGAAAGATTAACAATTTATGAATTTTCTATTGTTTTGGCTAAATGTTCTAGGTTTTAAGTTTTTTGGCGAAGTAAATTTGGATAAAATTGCTATTTTTTGTTATTTAAATTTCATTTCCGAATGCATAAATGGATTCGGAGTGTTGGAAAACCTCTAGGACACTCAAATTATACAAACTTAGCTAGTCAAATATGTAAATCCAACCATTCATCACCGGATTTTAGGTAAAATCAAACGCAAAAAGTTACTGGAAAACATCCAAAAGTCATACACCTTAAATAAAATTTAAAAAATTGAGAGAAATACCAAACACCGAGTAGTCTCGACCAGCTTATTAGGGTATTATTTATCAGATACCCAGAGTGCATAAACAACCCTAGGTGTTCTGTGTTTCAGGGTGGCTGGTGCGCTAATTGATGGCACTATGCATATGTACCAGAACCCTAGGATACATCTATCTTCATCGGTTATACAGATGGAGTGAAAGGTTACAAACTATGGAATCTTATAACAAGGAAAACAGTGTACAATCGAGAAGTGGTCTTTAGGGAAGTTGAGAGCACTTCTAGGAATGAAGATGAACCAAAGGAACCAAAACCAGAGAAAGTGGAGTTTGATCTAAAAAATGAAGGATCTAAATCATTTAAGGAGGTAGAATCATCTAGATCAAATGATGAGGATAAAAAAACCACTCACTCCAGTTTTGAAAAGGTTTGATCATGCAAGGAGTAGGTACCTACTGCAAGGTATAGTCCACTTGATATCCATTCTACTTTTGTTCTATCATGTATTAATGATTAACCTAGATCTCTTACAGAGATAGTAAATTATGAAGAGAGCAAACTTTGGAAAAAGGCAATTGCAGAAGAAATGGAGGCTTTGGAGACAAAATGAGGCATGAGATTTGGTCAAATTGTCTAATGGAAGGAAACATGTTGGTAGCAAATGGGTTTTCAAAAAGAAACTAAATGCAGCAGGAAAGGTCGAGAAGTACAAGGCTTGCTTGGTAGCAAAAGGTTATTCTTAGGTATAGGGGATTGACATTGGTGATATTTTTTCACTTGTTGCAAACTTGACTTCCATTAGATTTCTATTGTCTCTTGCTACAGCATTTGATCTTGAGGTAGAGCAAATAGAGACTTGGAAGAATAAATCTACATGAAGCAACCTGGAGGATTTACAATAAACAGTAAGAAGTCCTAGTTGGTCTGTAAGCTAAAGAATTAACCTTTATTCCCTGTATGCTCTAAAGCATTCTCCTAGGATGTGGTAGCAAAAGTTCGATGCATACATACTAGGACTAGGATTTGTGAGAAGCAAGGCTAATCACTGTGTATATTGCAAACAAGTTAGTGAACATTTTATGTATGTAGTGTTGTATGTCGATGACATGTTGTTGGTTGGAAACAACATGAAGGTTATCGAGGAAGTGAAATCGCAACTATCCTCCAAGTTCGACTTGAAGGATCTCAATGCTGCTAATTTTATCTTGGGGATGGATATTAAGAGAGATCATGTAGGTAGGAAACTTTGGTTGAACTAGAGAAAATATGTTGAGACAATTTTGCATAAGTTTAGGGTAAAATCATGAATGTGGGTAACACTTTCATGAGAATTGGGTCGCGAAACATATGACACAACTCTTTAAATTTGTCGGTCAAACATGCGACACACACTTTCAGTAGAAATAGTTTTTCGATCGAAAGTTAAATCTAACGGCACCCTCGACATTCGTGCATCCGATACATTTCCTGGAATTTTTTGTCTGGCAACACAATTTTTGGCTGAAATAGTATTTTGGCCAAAATATTGTTTATATATAAGCCCCATTGGCTGATACACAGTTTGGTTGTAGTTACTATCAACGCTCCACCTATTTCACCACCCTCGGACCTATGTATGCTCCCGCGAGTTTCACCACCCTCACAGACCTATGTATGCTCCCATTAGTGATCTTGAGTGATTTGTGAAGTTTTTAGGTTGATTTGTTTGTGGATTCAATGTGGGGTTTCATACTTGTGTATGTTCTCGTGAGTTTCACCGCCCTCATAGGAAGATGTATCCTCCCATGAGTGATCCTGAGTGATTTGTGAGGTTTTTAGGTGGATTTGTTTGCGGATTCGACGTGGGGTTTGTAGGTGATGCATAGCATATCGATGCCCTCAAAGAGTTGCATCTGACGTGTAACGGATTGGTGTTGTTGAAGAGTTGCAGGTCAGCAGAGCGTGAAATTCACAAGTATGTTTACTCCATTTGTCTCTTCCTTTTTACTAGAAAAATGGTTCCATGTAAATTAAGAATGTCTTTGTCCAAAAATAACTTAGTTTCAGAATTGGTTTCTCCTTTTGTTGGTAATTTTTTGTTCTAAATCTTAGATGTTAGTGTGTATGTAGTAATTACAACCAAACAAATATTGATAAAACTAACATGGTCAAATTTTGATAAATTTTGCAGTGAGGATATCGGGGTCAATGTATTGGGTATTAGAGTCACATTAGAGTTGTTATTATTAATGTTGTTGTAGTTTGCTTTGCAACAACCCCATATTACACATGTTTTCCAACTCATTATCCTAACCTGCCTACCTCTATCCAATGTTATATTGGATTTGGTGAGTACTTGAAAAAAAACTAAGAAAATCCAAGCACAATGCAGTTAGGAAAACTTAGTGACCAACAAATATATTTACTTTTATCAAACCAAGTAATGAACATTCCACTGAACACCCTTTAGAGCCTCAACCCAATTTAGAATAAATATGTTTTACTTGAAAATTTGAGGTCCATCAAACATTTTTGCAAGGTCTACTAAACTTATAGTGGAAAGTATATCCAATCCAAGAAATAGTACTAACTATAGTGAATCCTACTTCAGTCGGTCCAAATGGAACTATATGGGTGAGATCCCCTTACTTGAGAAGCTTCCAAACATCTAAGAACAATTGGATTTTTTTCTATAGCTTGAATTTTGAAATCTAGAAAAAATCTTGGTCCATCAAATATGTTGAAGTTAAAATTGATTTTTGGATTTATTGTAGCCAATTTCATGGGCAGGACTTATAATGAAAGAAAAAAAAATCAAAAAACAAATGTTACTTAGATGAACAACTATTATTTCCATTAAATACTTTTAGTCGAGTCATTAACCAACCAAGAAGATAGTTAGTGTCAAAAATATTGGCTAAGAAATAGTTTTATTGTCTATAAGGTTTAGTGAAAATTGTGAAACACATAATAAACATGAACGCTAAGTATATGATCGGATGTGTTCTCAAGGCCTCTTGCGTACTCATACAATATTTATCTTGCAAATGATAAGAGTGTCCATGAATACAAGAATAATTTCTCCAAGACACCCCTTGGAGAAACACACATCGCCATCCACCCACACCCACAAGCTATCATAAGCACTTAATATACAAGCAAACTAAATATAGAGACAAAAAGATCTACATTTTTTTTACTATTACCCACACAAACAAGTATTGAAATAAAGAATCTTAGATTTAAGTAGTAGGAATCTTGAGTTCCTATATTTGTAAAGCTAAGGGTACTAAGAAAAATCAACTAGCCTTCTCTCCCCTAACCACAATCATATATACTTTGGAAGGAGAGTGGTTATTTACAATTCCAAAGTCACAAACATGGAAAAAACTAAAGGGTGGCCTATACGGCATGGTGTGGACCTCCCAAGCCATGGTGAGAAAAAAGGATCCTAATGAACATGGAGTTACATTTCAACCTTGAGCTTTTCTATCTCAAAATCAAAGGAGACAAACAAAATCCCTGCAACAAATCTCACAAGCAACTTTCACATTTAGACATGAATTGATAAACATTCACAAACAAAAAAAAATTGCATATTCATGAACAACTTGAAAGAATATTTATGTTTTGATCAAGCTTGTATTGTGATCCGCTACGCATCACTTGCAACTCTTTGAGGGCATTGATATGCTACTTATCACCTACAAACCCCACGTTGAATCCGCAAAAAAATCCACCTAAAAACCTCACAAATCACTTAGGATCACTCACGAGAGCATACAAGTATGTGATAAACATTCACAAAACAAACAAACAAAAATCCAATCTTTCAAGCTTCTGGTGATCAAGCTTGTATTGCAATCAATCTTGTATTGATAAACATTCACAAACAAAATTTGTGTGTATTCATAAACAACTTGAATGAACATGGGCCTTATTCCCAAATATATCTTCTTTAGATCTTTTACAATGAGAAACACTTGCAAACAAAAACCATCTCAAGCTAAATGTCAAAAAACAACCACGGGACGCGATCTAGCAACCACGAGCCTAATGCCTCCAATTGTCAGTGAAAATTACAACTTTCCACACATCCCCTAGCAAAACCCATGAAATATCCCTCCAAAAACTCTCCAAGAAATCTCACAAGCAACTTCTAGATTTAGATATGAATCGATGAACATTCACAAACAAAAAAATTTGCATACTCATAAACAACTTGAATAAATGTTTATCTTTTAATCACGTTGTCAACTCCTAGATACCAACTCCTCTAATCAAGGAATCAATCTTGTCACTCCACCAAATACCACAACATAAGCCCTCTCTATGGTGTATTTCACATGAAAATTGGATATGATGCCATTAGGAGGTTTTCACATCAAGGATAGATCATGGCACCTTAATCATGGTGAAGAATGAAAAACATGTGCCTCAATATATTGCCTAAATATTCTTAGGCTCAAGGTCTTTGAAAAATTCCTTGAACCAACACATAAATTCCTATAGGGGCTCTTCAAAAGCCTCTATATGGAACATAAGTGCATCAAGTAGGTAAATTCTACATTGAAAATGTATCTTGATGAATAAACATGTGGTCAAGGATAAAAACGACCTTCATTCCTAATTGAAAAGTATTGTGCTCAAGCACCATGAACATAGTCCTTAGTCCATAAACATATATTCTTTAGATTATTTACAATGAACAATACTTGCAAACGACAACCATCTCAATCCAAATGTCAAACAACAACCACAGGCCGTGATCTAGCAACCATGAGCCAAACGCCTCCAATCCCCAGTGAAACCAACAACTTTGCACACATTCCCCAACAAAACCCATGACAAATCCCTCCAAAAACCCTATAAGAAATCTCACAAGTAACTTCCACATTTGGACATGAATTGATAAACATTCACAAACAAAAATTCTGCATATTCATAAACAACTTGAATGAATATTTTGTTTGGATAAAAACCATGTGGCTAGAGATATTGCTAAATATTCTTGGGCTCAATGGATTTGAACAAGTCCTTCAACCAACATGCATAAGTTCTTACAGGGGTTCTTCAAAGGCCTCTATGTGGGACACATCTAGTCTTAGTCCCTTTTATTAGAGAAAGAACCATTGAGGTATTGTGACAACTACTTAAATGATCTTGATCTAATGCATAAACAATCTCTTTTTAACCTAGAGACATGATAATTTTGTTAGTATGATGCCATAATGCTATGGGTTTTTACCTTCTCTTTTTTAGATTTCATTATATCTTAGGATGTGGAAGAAACACAATTTTTTGCACAATGTATTAAAATATTATCAATTGATTACATAATTTTCTTTTGACACATCACAGTTGTTGCTTGTCATAGATTTGCAACTTGGTACATATATAATATATATGGATCGAGAGGATTTTTTGCGATGTGAGTCTACAATGCCTCGCAAACGCTCCAGGATGTCCAATGAAAGAAGTAGAGGGACCCCTAGTCTGACAGGGACCCCTAGCTCGACAAGCCCCCCTTGTCAGGTATCGGAAACTAGTCACGTGAAGGAGCTTAGTCAAACAAGGAGATCTAATTAGTTTAGAAGACGGTCAAATTCATCTAGATCTAGTCAGACTGGAGATCAAGGTATGTATGTTTATATGCACATGTTAAATTATGTGCATACTTGCATATTTATTTTGTTTTCATAAGTTTTGAAATTGATAAAATTCATTGTACAATCAATTTCTTTTTAGATCCATCATTCAGTAGATCATCATGAGAAAGAGAATCATGAGAGAGTGCATAACCATCCGCAGGTGGAGCTCGAGTTGATCCATTGCATGATGCATTAATGCAATATTTTGCTAATCATAATTTTGGGTTAATTTTTTTTGTTCGAACATAGGTTCCCCCATGTCGGCCAATGTACAACCCTCATCACATCAACCACCTATGGTCGATAAACTGTTTTTATTTTTTTTATGTTTTATATAAATCAAGTGTATATGGACATGTGTATATATGTTTTTATGCATTGTCGTAAATATACACAATTGTTTCTTTATGTAGATGATCGGGCTTATGTTGGGGGAAATAATGAAGCTGAGGGTGAATATCAAGCAGAGTCCAATGTTCAGGCTAAAGGTGAAGGTCAACCAGGGGTGCATTTTCAACAAAATGAAGATTACACCCCTATGATCACTTATCCCTCACACATTGGTGAGGAGCTTCCTTGGGAAGGAAATGTTTCGATAATCGACCCTTCAACGTTGCACATCCCACCATGCAAATTTGAAGGATGACCTTGAGAAATTGGATATCTCTGTAGAGAACAGACAAATCTTGGAGATTGTTTTGCATTCTTTAGGAAAATTTATTGATGTATATAAGAGTCTTGAGCTAACAACTTGTTGATTTTTTGGTAGTTGCGGGAGGTATTCCCTCCTGGAAAACTTTTCTTAGAGAAGAAAAATATTCCATAAGTCAAAGGAAGACCATTGAACAATTGAAGAACACCCTGGAAAAGAGTAAAGTGAAATAGAAGACCACATAAGAGAAGTCAACCCATAGGAAATAATTAAAGTGAAAATATAGTTTTTGGGAAGAAAAGTCGGCCCACGGAAATAATAAAGTAAATATGAAGACCCAGAATAAGAATTCAGCCCCAGAAAAGCGTCCATATTAGTATAAATACAGGGATGGATCATTTCATTTGTACAGACACACAGTTCTCCTTCTGCAGTGCGCACTAGGCAGTTGCAGCTGCAATTGTGACAATTTCGTTATTTATGGGTTTTGGTTCTCTTGGAAAGTGTGCCCTACTTGGGAAGGATATTCTTAGTGGCTCTTGGTGGTTTATCTTTTGCACTACCTTTGGAAGAGTTGCACTAAGATTGTGTGGTGTTTCCCAGATTCATTTGTAGTGTCAGTTGCAGTTGCAAGTTTCCATTTGTGTCAGTTCTATGGTGTGTTATCTTTCTCTAGTCATGTTCCTATCTTGTGCCATTTCTATGGTGTTACTCAGTTATCTACCCTCACTAGGGTTTGACAATAAGAGTAGATAAGTATTTGTTATCAGGGTTTATTCATTGTTGGTTTTCTCTTGTGAATAGAGCTTGTTCATAATTGTATTGGAATATTCTCTCTAAGAAAAGTTAGCTGGGTTTTTCCCCGAGTTTGGGTTTTTCCCAGGACAAATCTTTGTGTCTTCTTGTGTTTTTTATCTGCTCCTTATATACTTCAGTATATGGTTATTTAATATTAAAATAATACCAAAATGTTATGGTAAATCTAATGTTAACAAAACTAATGAAAAGCTGGCACGGCCAATAATTTCATTGATTTGATTAGGAGATGCAAGCAAGTGGTGATGGGCCTTGATAAATGGCCTGAAATAGAGAAAAGGGTTTCAAAAGAGAAAGCAAGATCAATGTTTAATTTTAAGGAAAGACCAAAGCAACTGATGTTGAAGGTGTAATATTTCAAGCATCCTAACATTGTTATATATCTTTATGATTGATTCTAGACTGCATATGGTAGATTTCCATGGAATGATGAGGTGTTGATTTATTTTGTGAGATTTATCTATGCATATTTTTTTGAGAATATATAGCCTGATTATACTGACCTACCATCCAAATATTATGGTGTTGGTAAAGATCGGACATATAATCATAGAGGTGCATTTCAAGATCCAACATTGCCTAAACCTCCACCACCCTTGGTAACTCATCCACCAAGGGTGGTTTCTATACATTCAGAGATGGAGGCCACTTCACAAGTTGGTCAGGAGGCAAGGGATGCAATAGTGGATAATTTACATTCATCTTTTGTTGGTATTGATGTCAGTTTGAATCGATAGAGAGCATGATCAAATGCTTGTGATAGATTTGTTAATAAGACATATGATGAGATACACTGCATGAGCCTCGAAGAGGTATGGGATTATGAAAAAAATTGTCGTGATGGTTGGAAAGACTTAATTGGGCATGGGGAAGAGGGCATTGGATCAATATGTGTTACAAATGGTAAATGTTTCATGCATCCGATGATAATTTTTTGTTATTAGATCCACATCATCGCAATGTTAGAAATAACGCATGTTATGAAAATATTCATTTTCATTAATTGCAGTTTGCTTGAGTGTTAAATGATTATTCATTAAATGGGGGACTATCATCGTGTTCAAATCTAGATGTGATGAATCAGGTATGTTATTTTTAAATATCCATATTTACATTTTAATTACATAATTTGACGCCTTGTTGAACAATCAATCCAACAAATTTGTATCCTGCCATTAATGTGAATATTTTTTTCTAAAATTCAAATTTGTTGTGTTCACGTATTCCCATCCCATATCCTAACACATTACTAAGCATGGGGAATTTTTCGTCATCCATCCTAGGATATGTTCCAGAGGTTTGGACTTCACAGGTATAATTGCATGTTCGAAAAAAAATTAATTATGAAAATTGCAGTGTCATTTAAATTTTTATTTAAAAAGAAATGTCTTATAATTCAAATTTTCAAATCTCAGGGTGGTGGGGGTAGTCTCATGTCTCTAAGGAATTTGGTTATGGGAAACCCTCCTCTTGCATACTAGGAGATGTTTCGGTTGGCAGCGCACATGTATTGCATGTTTCAAAGTTTAAAACTATGATTTCAAGTGTCAATCATTTAATTTTAATTCATTAAATTATTTTAAAATGTTCTACACACACACACACATGTATTATATGGGAACTAGGGGGGGTCCTTGGGTATGGAGCAACCTTTTTCTTCCATCTTGGAAAATGTTCTGGTTGGTGATTCATAAGTATCAAGCATGTTTGAAAGTTTGTAACTATGATTTGATGCATTGTGATTTAATTTTAATTATTAGTTTTTTTTCAATATACGTAAGTACTTATAATTATGTGTATATGCATTTCAAATGTGTTATAGGCCAACTTTGAGGAGAGAGCATTGGAGGAGGATGTGCCCATACTTGATATTACATAGATCATATATGTTGCATTTGTACTCTAGTTTGTTTTTATAAGAACGTTATCATATGACAACTTATTCATTTTTGTACAATGTATATATAATTTTTGGAACTTTGTGGGTTACATTATAGATATACACATGTTGCATTTGTATCTAATTTGTTTTAATGATAAAAAAATTATATGATTTTGCTCAATTCATTATTGCACTTTGTGTGTGTGTGTATTTTGAAATGTGTAGAAAGGTAATATAGGTGTGTGCACGGATTCTTCTTATTGAGTGCCTTGCATTCATATATTTGAGTTCAAAAAGTACATGATTTTTATTTCTACCAAGCAGTTAGGCATATTATCCTTGTATTGATGAGAAATAATAGATACTTTAATTGCAAAGATTTCGATTATGAGCATTGATTGATTATAATTTCCTCTTCCTTTAATTTGAATATAGAGAAAATATGAGGGTTTATGTATATAGTTTCATGCATGAAAACAAGTTAGAACTGACAAGAATGGTTGACCAAGAATATTGCATTGAAGTTCATTTAGAGAATGTGAATTTATATGTCTAGCGAAGGACCAACAAGGTAGTTGACAGATAATTATTTTAAGTTGTTCCCTTCTTATATTTGATGACAAGATGGAATGGTGGTTGTTGGTTGTTCCCTTCTACCAACAAGGTAGTTGAAAGATAATCATTTTAAGTTGTTCCCTTCTTATATTTGTTGACAAGATGGAATGATGGTTGTTGGTTGTTCCCTTCTTATATTTGATTACAAGATGGAATGATGGTTGTTCAATGGATTTTCATTTTAGTTCTTCAAAATAGATAAATCTTGATTTCTCCTCCAATGTAAGTTCTTTTTGTTTGTTGTCACAAAATGAAGATGAATAACCAAATCACTAAAAATGAACTAGATGACTAATAAGTTTGGTGTAGGCTTAGAATTTTGGGTTCAACTAAATTGTTTATTTTCATCTTTTCAAATAGCTTCTGCAATGTCAAGGATATATATATATATATATATATATATATATATATATATATATATATATATATATATATATATATATATATATATATATATATATATANAATATATATATATATATATATATATATATATATATATATATATATATATATATATATATATATATATATATATATATATATATATATAGTTATTCTAACATATGCATATGTTCCTCAAGTAGTATTGCATGCTAAAAGTTGTCCTTAAAAATTATAGACTCTTATGAAAACAAATTTATCTAAATTTCATTTTGCTTGAAACAAAAACAAAATATTTAAGTGTATGTGGCACATTACAAATATTTGATATTGTTCATCTGAAGTTAAATAGGTCTTCTAGATACAATCATATTGAAATTGTTCAAAAATGCATCCAAAAACTTAACAGGCCTTCCATGAAATACCATATATGAAATCCTAACCACCTCAATAAGTGGAGAAAATTCCACAGTATGACATATTAAAATTATGAAAACATTGAAAAACGTGTTATAGACTAACCACAATATTTGTAGCAAAACAAATCAAGTTATCTTGGATGTAAAAGTAACAATGGCTACCATTGCCTCCTTAATAATTAGTTGATCCTTAGGTGGTTTTATTCCTACTTTTAATAGGGCATCAACTATATGGTCTAGTTTCCATCTTCGAAAGGAATGTCTAGGAAGGCTAGCTAGTTCCATACATGTTGTAGATTCCATGGATGTAGTGATTTAACTTCATGAAAAAAGGAAAGTGTGAAACACACATAAAACACTAGCAATATCTACTTAGCTATTGTAAGATATTGGCATCACTATATATAATAAGAAGGAAGCCATATGAGTTGTTCTAAATCGAGAATCTATGTTAAATTATTCATTCCAGATATAGATTTAATCTATTTCAAACTACTAGTGATAGCATCCAAATAAGAACCTACATGTTGATTACATACTTATACAGAATCATCAATTTTGATTACCACCTTTAACATAGTTCCTATGTGGAACATCCATATCCTTGCAAGATTTTATTATGAACAAGCACTAAGTACTCCAATTGATTGCATCCACTTTGGAATTTCCTTCTCAATGCATCTCCAACATATCTATACCATTTCAAAATAACTAAAGCACAATCTTTGGATATGTAAATCCACTCCGAAATATAACCTAGAATTCTAGGTTAACAAGATATACATACTACAAAAAGAAAAAGGAAAAAAAGGTATCTACCATTATGTGTATCCATACAAAAATTAAAGGAAGAATTGGTGTGTCACATAGATACACATTGCATGTAAAAGAGAATATCTTAACAAATGTAAAAGAGAATATCTTAACAAATAAGGATCTACATCTATCGAAAACTAGGCAAACCGCTAGAAATGCACATAAATACCTCACCCAATTTGGTGTATGAACAATGTGCAACAATAGACCTGTGCCAACTATCTTGATTCCAACAAACCAAGATAATATCATGTTCTTGTTAAATATTTATGTGATGTGATATTTTTCACACTTTACTTTATTTCTCACAAAAGTTCTCTTGATCCTCGGTGTCTCGATCTACCGGTGGATTGGTGGTCTGGTGGTCCGGTTGGACCGGATTGGATTTTGTATTGTTCCCAAAAGTTTGTAATGAGCTCCCGGTGAAGCGATAACCCAGCTATACCGGATCGCGGTTTCTCCTTGTGTTTTTTATGTGTTTTTTATTACAGTTCAGTCAAAAATGTCAAGGCGTAAATTAATGAAGATGATCCATTTGACATTATTTTTCAAAGAGTTAAGAATTATCACAAAGTGATTCAATGAATTGATGAGCTAAGAAATAATCTCAAAATAAAAGAATTCTTTGACTGATACTTTAAAATAAAGAAAGAATTCCTAAAGGAGAAGAATGAGAAACATGGTATTGTAGAAATGGATATTGATGAAGAAGAGGATGACCCATCTAAATCTGAAATAGAGAAAGACCTAACATTTCTATAACTAATATACAGGGATACAAATAGAATCATCAAAGTATTGCAATAGGAGAAGAGGAGTTGAACAAAGAAAAAAACACAAATTCCTACAAAATCCACTGAGGTAAATGTAGAGCTCGGTACCAACACAGGTACTAAAAATGTTCATTCAGTTGTTTTTCCTACCATTTATTCCATTGATACTACCCTTATAACTTATATTCTAGGAAGAATAGTTTCAAATTCTTTTGACCTTGATAATCTTCAGCCAATTCAAGATATTGTTTTGTCATTGGATAGTTACACTTTTTATGATGCAACAAAGACCATTGTAAAAAGAAGAACTAAAAGGAGAAAGGTTGCACACCATGAGGAGATTACACGGGAAACAATGCAGCTTTGGGATGCTACACATTTAAATGATGAATAGTTTGTATAAGAAGTTGATGATGCTTTAGAGGCATTTTCTAGTGCAAACAAATGATCAGTGAGTAAATTGTTTGCTCATTTAAAAAGAGAGAAGAAAAAGGTCTTAGAACTACAAGAACAATTGAAGTCACAGGAGACCATTTGGTCAGAAGAACATCAAACTCAGTTGGATCATCTTACAGAAGCAAATAAAATTTCTCTATATATCATTGTACATATAAGAACTAAAATAGATGATGTCAAATCTAAACATCACAGACAAGTAGTTGTTTTTCTTGATGAGAAGGAGCAATTGAGAAAAATTCATGAGAATCAAGTGGACACTTTGGTTTCTCAATTAAATGAAATGAAGATCAAGATAAAGAATGCATAAATCTTAAGGAAAGAAGAAATGGAGTTAAACATCAAACTAGCCTCCCTGTAAGAATTATTATATACCAACTTGTATCATATCAAAGAACAACATGAAAAATTGCTTTAGTTTACTACAAAATCTCAAACACAGTTTGAGAGACAAAAGGAAGCTAAAACTTCATTTGATAATTTGAAAGTCGTGGGAAGTAAAAGAAATCAGTTTTCCTCAAGGTTAATCCATACTATCTAAAGAGAAAAAAATACAAATTCAAGTCTCACTTTATTCTTGGCATGTCAACTGCTTATTTACACAAGATTTTATCAAGGAGACAAGCAAGAGTTGCTTAGATTTGTGGGATCCAAATTTAGATATAATCAAGGATTATGAGATGTCGCATGTGTAGTTTCTTGGCCAATTTGTATCCCTGTCAAATTTCCTCGCAGTTGTGCATCATCAGATAAGCTCAAAAACAGATGGGATCATACAACTAATTTTATGGAATGTGGATAGTGTCAGAAAATTCATAACTCGACCAGCCAAGTGTTCCAAATCCATTGATAATTTCTTATTGAAATTTAAATTAGGACATGAAAAGATCTATCAATGAAAGTTGAACAAAAATATTATTTTTCCTCCATTGGTTTCACCAATTAGTTTCACCCATGTTAAAGAAATTTACACTATGGCAAACTCACGTGCAAGAGCAAGAGGAAAAGTGAGAAAGGAAGCTGCTACTAGTGAGGAGAATATTTCTCCTTGATATATATTCTCAAGTCAAGTTAATATATGGAACTATCAGTTGAAACAAAATTGGAGACAGATATAAATTTTAGGATATTTTATTTTCTATTTATTGTAATTACAGAGACAAACTAAGGAGTTGGAAATTTTGGAGACTCGTTATGTGCACTATTGTAAAAGTCAATTTTTTGGAATTTAAGACCTGGGTGGCGGTATCTATATTGTGTTTCCATTGTTTTTTGGTACTATTATTCAAGCAAATGAAATACAAATCTTTAGGCCATTATATCTTTCTTTCAAATTTTTCCATGGAATGAATGTACATATTCTCTGAATTTGCACTATTTTTTTTGCTTAGAAAAAAATTGTAATTTTTATTTCAGAAAGAAACCAAAATTACATTTTGTAGATACAAGGGAGCCTTATGTTGGCAGACTATTCAGTCAGAGCAAGCTAGAAAAATCCAACATCAGAATAATATAAAACAAACATTAGAGTGTGGGAAAGCAGAGCAAGCCCTGCAAGAAAATAGAGGGATTGAAAGAGCCCCATCACAAAACCACAAATGCAATCCCAAGAAGCAAACACAAAACCTCATCGAGAATAGGAAAATAAAAAAACCCTCAAAGAATCCTTAGAAGTCGGACGAACCAGGTCAGAGCGGCATACATCCTCACAGAGACAAGTGAGGAACAAAACCTTGAAATCCAGCACCAAAAACCTGAACACGACACAACTCCTTGGCAATAGAAAAATGAGGCTCTGAGTATATACATCAAACCATGAATGAAACGACACCAGAAAGGAGCCAAACAAAAGGAGGAGTCAAAGGATATAGAGGACAGAGTCTGCCCCAAAAGAAAAACACCGGTAGTGATAGCAATGGTGGTCTAGACAACCTATACACCCACAGGAGAAAAACCAAGTCAAAGGGAGAGGGCACGAGACACTAGGGATTTCCTTGGTCACTTCCCCCAAAACCCCACCACCAACATCAACTCAAATAGAGCTATGAGCAACCAGTCGATCATCCAAGAAAAGATCCATCGAGAAAGAGTCACACTGGACCACAACTGTCAAAGAATAAGGAGAGGAAATGGAGCTCAGGAAGAAGAGAAAGGTCATGTGAGATTGAGCCACTCCACCCATCTCCCATCGACATCCAAAACGAACCAGCAAAATCTCGGGCTTAACAAAGGTGTTGGCTAGGGTTTCCCCTAACTGCAGAACCTCACGACTGCAAAACCTTCTTTTTTTGCACTATTGTTAGAATATATGAGAAAATGATGTGTTTATTCCATTTATTTATTAAATTTGGTGAGATTGATATTTAATTAAATATGAGCATATAGAAATAAAATATTCAAATAACTACTTATTTGAATAATTTAATTTCTAATGACTATTTCAACTACTATTTTCTTTCATAACTATTTATGAAGGTTAAATAGTTCATTATTCTCTTCATATTTAATCATCAATTCATGCTCCGAGGACAGTTTAGATTTAGTTAGAAAAAATAGTTAGATTGCATTTAAATTTATCTTCATTTTATCATATCTTAGAAGTAGTTACTTGATCACAATTGGATCAACCTTTTCGTTGATTTCAAAATCCCCTTTAGTGGAAGTCGGGCCCACATTTTGGTGAATATTTCCATCCCAAATGCGTATAGGCCTAATTGGGGTCTTGATCGGGAAATTTCTCCATGTTGGTTGTCAGGAATTTTTCCAGGCATCAACATTTTGGCACTAGAAGGAGGGCCATTGATAATGAATGGCACGTAGAGATCCATGCAATACTGATACTCATTCATAAATATTACCATTGTCCTTAACTCCTCTCTTAGAGTCAAGCTCTAATACCCCTTCTAAGCTAATACATAGAGCATTAGAGACTAGATTACCTGAGTCATCTTCTCATACCGGATCTGTAGAAGTTACACAACCAATCAAAGAAGAAATCTCACATTTTGGTATTACTCAAGAGATACTGCAAGAAATCACAGATTCTGAGATTATTTAGGAAACCCGGCCTTTGTATCAAGATATTGCAGTTCAATTTGTTCATCAAATCCTTGATGAACCAATTGAGTATACCATACCTTCCAAGGGTAAAAAGGATCAGTTAGAAGACCCACCCAATCCTTTTTTTTTCATAAAGATATAATCCTCTCGTTATCAATAAATACTAGCAAGAAGACAATTCCTTGGAAAGTGAACAATTGGTATTAGGAACACCTCCAATATTGACACCTTTGGGCAGTCCAACTTATCAACCTTTACCATTTCATTCAACATCTCCTATCTCACAAAGAACTCCTCGTAAATCTACATCTACAGTGATGGTTACTCAATCAACCTAGAAGACCTTGATTAACCTTAGGAACAGTTAATGTCCTTGGTGATCAACATGACTTGCCTAAACATCCATAAAAGTTATTTCCCAAATTTGATCATGATAACAAAGAGTCTCTCGAAGATCATATCAATAAATTCATGTTATCAGATACTCTAATGAAAGTGGAACACGAAGATGTAGTATGTAGCTTATTTCCTTATACTTTTGAAGGTAGGGATTCTACCTGGTATTTCTCTTTAACAACAAGGTCAATAACCAGTTGAGATACCTTTGAAAAAAAATTGGTGATGAAAAATCCCCAGCCACTTTAGTCCTTGAATTATCTAGAGTAAGGATGAATGAAAAAGAGAAAATCAAAGACATTAATCAAATATCCATGACCTTGCTAAATAAGATACCCGAAGACCCATGACCTCCAAATAATGTTCTTCTTGAATTTTATACTACTGCTATTCCTTCCTCAATTGCAATTTTTGTTAAAAGGGAAACCAAAAAAGTCGTTAGATGACACTATGCAAGAAAATCTAGATGTGGAAATGGAAATAATGAGCATAGCTAGTGTTAGCACCTAATTTGGAATGATAAAAAAATTATCTTACCTTTTCCAAATTTCTATTGAGTCAGTGTGGTATGTCTGAGTCAGTTTGGTTTGGTTTGGTTTGGTCCAGTCTATTGTCAAAATTTACAGAACTTTGTAATAAGTTTTAAAAGGTGTCTTCCATGAGTCATAGTCAAGTCAAAAAGTCAATATGTTCTATGAAAATCTTGGCTCCCCGGCATCAAATTACAGGTTCCAGTATCATTACCTTTGTTGCATTTTTGAACATCTGGTAGTGAATTGTCGCTACCGGAAGTTCTACATTAGGGTTTAAAGGGTAATTAAAGGTTATATTTATGATTGAATAAGCCATGAAAATATTGGTTGGTAATTCATTTAAAAAGTGATCATACAATGGTACATCTCAAGATTGATATTTCTATCCTCCATCAAATCATAATCAATCCTTGGCATGTCAATTTCAAAATTTGTTAACCACACCGCCCAATCACTATAATGATTATGCATTCTCGATATGACTATGATGCATTATTGGCCGCATTGTTTAAAATGATGAATTTTTTATGCCTTTTCTTACCTAAAATGTAACCCTGTTCACTATTTCTTTCTAACTATCAGCTCGGCGAGTTAGAGACACGGAATTTTCAACTTGCAAGAATTAGGTAAAGGAGGAAACATTGTACGCGTTGAACCAGAGGGTGTCGAGCTATTGGAAGCCTATTCTAAGTTCGTTGATCAATTTAAACACGATGTCTAGTTCTCTCTATGTGAGAAGCTTCGAGGATCCAATCCAGAGGTCGCTAGAGCATTTGTAGAAAGATTTTATGGAAACAAGGTTGTATTTGGATATTTTACACTGCAAGTTTCAAAAGCATCCATTGTAGTTGTTGCTAAGCTACCCAGGGATGAAGAAAAATGGTTTAAGAACCAAACCATTACGAATGTAGAAATCAATTAATTCTTAAAGCCAGAGCATCAAAACCCTGACTGGAGAAAAGGTATCCCAAGGAGTTGGCTCAAGGATGAATGGGGTGAATTGTTGAAGATGGTTCAAAGGTACATCACCTATGAAGGTAGATATACCATTACCTTGATGTATCACATGAGATTTTTATTGCATTTGACAGGAGAAAGGAGAATGAGTCTTCCATTTTTCTTGTTAAATAGCTTAACAAAGATGTCTGTCGGAGTTCAAGCTCATCATGAAAACACCAAACATAGTGTTTTCCACCAGGGTTTAATCAAATTATTAATCGTGGAGGAGTTGAACAAAACACAAAAAACTTGGCAACATATTGTCTGGTTTTAAAGAAGAAATTCATGAGCCTCAAGAAACAGAAGAAGATACCCTCGTTGAGAGAACTAAAACTCTCAAAAACCCTAGAGGTATCATTATTGGGTCTTCCTCTACAAAAATGGAAATAAATGTGTTTTCAAGGGTGACTAGGAGTGTTTCCAGAAAAAATGCCTTTGAAGAAAAGAACACATCAAAATATGCAACTGAATGTGTTCTAGAGCAAAGAAGTTCATCTCCTGAAGTTAAAAGGGTTTATAACAAGAAAAAGAGAAAGTCGGCTACTATTGATTCAATAACTACAGAGCCAGTCGTTGAGAAACCTTCCAGTGTCACAACAATTAAAAAAGGATCTAGGAGATCTTCTTAGAAAGTTAAACAAAAATCACCAAAAGAACATGTGGTTTTATCTCAACCAAGTCCGGGTAAAAATATCTTAAACTTACCATATTTAGATAGTGAATACTCTGAGCCAGAAAAGGATGAACATAACAAGAAGGAGCTAGTACAGGAATCATTCACAACAACACAGCCAAGCAACAAAGGGCACAAGAAGATAGAGAAGCTTCATAAGAAGTTTAAGAAGTTTAAGAGCTTGATCAAGCACCTTAGACATAAGAATGATATGTTGAAAAAATAGAGTAAAATGGTCATGAAAAAGAAGGAAAAACTAGCTATCAAACATAATAAGATGTGTGCTTGAGCTCGAAAGATATACCAAAATAATGGTAAGTTTTTTAGACAAGGAAAGAAATTAAAAAGAAAGTGGTTGCAGGAGAAACTCAAGAACCAAGATAGAGACAATCTCAAATTACTTGCAGAAGATATTTAGCATGTTCTATAAGGAGCAGTACAGAGATTTCAAAGGGTAAGTATCAAATTCTATCAAGTATTTCATCAATAGAATAGAGTAATTTTGGAAAAGGACGTATCTCTAGCAGGTGGTTCACGGTTTTGAAGGATCAACTTTCAGTAGCAACTTCTATACAAGAAAATTAAAAAGCACTACCAGAACTTCTGAGAATGAGAGTTTTTCATTATTTTTTGAAATTTGAATATGTAGCATATCTAGAAAGTCATTAATCTTATTGACAACCCTCATTTGTATGTTTATTTTCTTTCCAAAGTTTTTTATATTCCAAATATGGGATCGATATCTAATATAGGAGGTGGTCAAAGGGAAAGGCTTATAAAGTGGATCTAGAACTGAAAATCAGATTTCATGCCCCAAATCAGAAAATCCAATTATGATATCAATTGATACTATTTTGTTCCTAAGATTAGGTTTTGATCCATTAATTTTGGATCTTAAATCTATTTTTTAATTAATTTTGTATCTATAAAGTACAGAATGAAAGCTCAAGAGAGGGTTGAGTTTTGGGTTTAGGCATTGGTTGTAAAGATATATTTTATATGAAAAACTACAGACTTAATGAATGTGTTTCATTACTAAAGAAATCATGTGAGTTCAATATCAAATTGTGTCTCTTGTGTTCACACTCCTCTTTCTTATTTCCATGAGATGATTATTGATGTAGCATACATCAATGGTCTATGAATTATAGAATCTTGAACAGTAAAGCCTTGTTGTGATTGCCTATATTTCATAAGTTTCATTCAAGTATTTCAGTTCATAGTTGGAAAGCTTTTTTGGTTATAGAATATTCAACCTTGTGGATGTTTTAATTGAATAGCTTGTGAGATTGATACATTTACATATGTGTTTCTCCTTTCTCCCTCTTTCACTCATTTAATATAAAGTATCTGAATATTAATTTCATTTTCCTTCAATCCATGAGATATAGTAGATGAGTTTGAGAAGTTGCCCTTGATTTTGATATACCAATTCAAATTACCTAATCCACCAACAAAAACACAAATTATTATATTTTGAGGTGCCTAGACTTTTCTCTATTGCAGTCAAGAGTAAATTCTAGGAGCTAACAGCTAGTAAATCTCCAGTTGAGGATAGAAGAGCCTTACCTCCCTCTAGGAGAGTCACAATTAAAGATGAAAAGAAATACAAGGAGGCTTTAGACATAGAGAGTTTACACAATCTAGTTAAAAGTCTGTCTAATGACATCAAAGATATTAAGAAAATTGTACCAGAAGAATAAACCTCTAAAAGACCATGGAGACCATTTGTTAAAACAAATTTTCCACTTCCTAGTAATCAAATTTCTATTGTCGTTGATGAAGAAGAAGGAGAACAAGAAGAAAATGAACATGATGATGAGAATATTGGTACTTCTAAAGTAAATCTCATGTGGGACATTGTAGATGGTGTTATTGATGATGAGAAAGATCTACCCTATGAATAAGTAAATGTTGTTCAAACTAGAAGTAAATTTCCTCCTGCTAGTATCTTGGCCCCATCTCCCACTATTCCTTCCAATAAAACTTTACCTCAAGACAAACCAGTGACCGAGACTTTAGTGGCATCAGATCAACTTGACTATGATTTAGTTGAAGATATGAAAAGAACTAGGGAAAACATTTATTTTTATGAATTGACAAAGTTAAAACAACAAAAAATCAATTTTCTTAAAGCATTAGACAATAATAACGTTGAAAAACAAACTACTGCAGCTACAGGTAAAGATAAAGGGAAAACTGCCCTAAATTTTTCTTCAGATAAGAACAAACAAGTCAATGCCAATGATGTGCTAATAGGAGATAAATCCAACTCTCACACACCACATTTTCTTTTAAATTTTGAGATTTTTAATAGAAATGTTCACAATTGTTTGATAGACTCTGGAGCTTCATCAAATATAATGCCATATTTTGTTTGTAAGAAAAGTAATGTTGAACCACAAAAGTTTGCCATACAAATTGTACAACTAGACAAAACAATAGTTAAGATTTTAGGTAAAATTAGAAATGTGTTTAGTCGATTATCTTCTAATCCCAAAGTTCATCAAACGATATATATCATTGTTGTTGACATTCCAAAATCTTATGGATTATTTCTAAGCATGGATTGGTCTGAAAAAATTCATGGTTATTTTGGTATAGACTGGTCACATTTGTGGTTACCATACAATGGTAGACCAAATCAAATCAAAGTGGAGCGTAAGAAGCACATGAAACATAATGTGATTGATATTGATGGTGAAAACGAGCCAACAATGTTTTCAAATTGCATTTTAGGAAATTGTTGTGTTGATTCATTTTTGAGGAATTTTAATGCAGAAAGTTCACCATTTATGAATTTATCCATGTAGTCTAGGGTTGTAAATTTTTATCAAACTAATTCTTAAAAATGTATAGATTTGTTTCTAATAATTTAGAAACAGTTGTAAATAATGAATTTTGGACCTTGTTTTTTTATGGGTCAAAATATAATGAAGGTGTTGAAGCAAGTTGTCTCTTGCAAGATCTCAATGGAAATAAAACCATGTTAGCCTACAGACTGGAGTTTCAATGCACAAACAAAGTAGCTGAGTATGAGGCATTAATACAAGGTTTGAAAAAAGGCTATTGATTTGAATGTTAAATTCATTAAGGTTTATGTTGATTCTAATATTGTTGTAAATAGGTATGAAATATTATCCATTGTGTTTCAAATCATCTCAAAAAATACCAACGTCTTGTTTTGGATTTGTTACCACATTTCACTGCATTTAAAATCAAATATGTTCCTAGAGCTCATAATTCAGATGCAGACCTACTTGTTAATGTTGCCTCAAAGTTAATCACATTTGAAGAATTCTCTCATGATAGATTTTCAATTGAGTTATTGTTTATGCCATCTATGCCTGACAATATAACCAATTGGAGAGTTTTTAACGATGATGAGCATATTATAAGTTTTATTACAGAAGAAGACACATATAAATATTTGATCATTGATGAGAATCAACATGATTTGGAAATTAATCATCCCTCACTAGATTGTAGAGCTCAGAAAGAAAACATTATTCCTAAATATGTAGTTAAATTAGAGAATTTTTATGATCTTCAGGATAGATTCAAAGAACCAACCAATTGCAAGACAAACATTTCTTCAATGAAATTTGAAATCATTAATTCGGGAACTAAAGAAAATCTAGAAAACATAAATCTTGGATTAGGATGCATGCCTTCAGAAAGAATTTATTTTATTAATCTTTTGAAAAAATATAAATATATTTTTGCCTTGACCTATAATGACTTGAAAACCTATGATACTTCAGTTATTCAACATGTAATTCCGTTGAAATATGAGGCTAAACCATTCCAACAGAAATTAAGAAAAAATTATCCTGACACGAAACAACAAATAAAAAAAGAATCAAATAAGCTCCTACAAACCAAAATCATTTTTTATGTCAGACACTCACAATGGGTTTCTAACATGGTTTTGGTTAGAAAGAAAAATGGAGACATTTGTATTTGTATTGATTTTAGAAATTTGAATAAAGCATCCGAAAAATATAACTTTCCTCTCCCTCCTATGGAGAAAACTCTACAATCTGTGGTAGGTTCTGAGATGATGTCTTTCTTAGATGGTTTCTCAGGTTATAACCAGGTTCTAGTGTCTAAAAATGATCAACTAAAAACGACTTTTCAAACCAAATGGGGCACTTATGCTTACAGAAAAATGTCATTTTGATTAATAAATGATGGTGCCACACTTCAACATGCCATGGACATTGCTTTTAGAGGATTGATTAATAAATCAGTGGTTATGTATCTTGTTGATGTGACTGTATTTTCAAAAAATAGATATGATCATGTACATCCATCATCTCAAACAAATTCTTGGCATTTCTCTTAATCAAGAAAACTATCTTTTCCCTAACAGAAGGGAAACTTTTAGGTTTCATCGTTTCCAAATTAGGAATTGTTATAGAACCTGGAAGAATCAAAGAAATATCAGAAATTCCCTTTCCACATAACAAGAAAACAATGCAATCTTTTGTAGGACAAATTAATTTTGTTAGACGTTTTGTCCTAAGTTTTGCATAAATAGTAAGGCCTTTACAAAATAGGATTAAGAAAGATGTTGTTTTCAAATGGAATAACGATAAAAGAGAATCATTCAAAGAAATAAAAGAAGCAATTGTACAAGTCGTAGCTATATCATCTCCAAATTTTAATAAAAAATTTATTCTTTATACTTTTGCTTATGATTTGTCTTATGTTGTTATTCTTACTCAAAAGAATGATCAAAATATTCAAACACCAATTTATTTCATGAGTACATGTTTTCAGGGTGCATAATTGAACTATTTTGAAGTGCAAAAACAGACCTATGCAGTTTTCAAAGCAGTCAAACATTTTAGGCATTTTCTTTTTAAGTCACATACCAAAGTGATTGTTCCATATCCTTATGTTTGAAACTTATTGGTTCAAAAGGATCTTAGAGACAAGAGAGAAAAATGGATGACTACTCTACAGGAGTATGACTTGGAAATTAAACCATCCAGAGTCATTCAAGGTCTAGGCCTTTGCAGGCTAACAATAGAATAAATTGATTTTGGGTCAGAACATAAATCAGAAAAGGAAAATGAATCAGAGTTAGAAATTAACAAAATTCATCTCACATCTAACTCTATTGATTCATGGTATAAGGATCTTAAACTATTCCTTACTCATGGTTTTTCTCCTCAACATTATGAATCTAAGAAAAGGATAGCGTTATTATTGAAATCTGCTCATTATCAATTGATTAATGGAGTATTGTTCAAACAAAGTTATAATCATGTTTTGTTGATATGTTTAGAAAAATAAGATGTTGATAAAGTGTTATTTGATTTACACAATGGTCGTGTGGGTGGACATTTCAGTGGTGATACTACTGCTCACAAGATTCTATGAGCATGATATTATTGGCCAACCTTATTCAAGGATGCTCATGCATATGTTAGAAAGTGTAAAGTTTTCCAAACTTCATCTAAAAAAGATAAAAATCTTGCATTCCCATTACAGTCGGTGATGATTGATGAACCATTCATGAAGGAAGAATTCATAGTTGTGAATTATGAATAATCTCTAAAATGTTTAATTGCACAAATGTAATGAAGTAGACCAAGTGTTAAGCCCTAATATTGGCTCATTACCCCTTAATTGGGATATATTAGATTAGTAATGTTATTTTATTTATGTCAGCTTAGGCCATTAGTTTTAATTTAGATTAGTAATGTTATTTTAATTATGTCG
>ML797665.1:19631-32083 GCA_009831015.1 Picea engelmannii
AGCCCCCCATCGAGGTGACAGTGGGTGGGGAAGCTCCTGTTACGCCGGTTTCAAGCCCTGACTCAAGCTCTTTAGACCTTTCCTACAAACCGTGCGATAACAGGGACCACATGGGGGGGGGGGGGCATTCCACACCTTGAGTGACCCCTTGGGGCATTAGAGAGAGGTTTAAACTTAAGTTAGGGGGTTTCTTCCCCCATTTTTGAGTTTCCTCTTCTAATGGGAGTTCCCCTCTCATGGTGCCCCCCCCCCTTTGAGTGAGCCTCCCTCTTTTGGGAGTGACACTTGTAATGCATGCAAGGGGGGTCTCTCCTCTCTCCCTCCCTTAGAAAAAAGGCCCCAATCCTCTTTTTAAATCTAATTTCAGAGCAACTCCATGTTGTCCATTTTTCTCCTCACTCTCTCTTGTTCTTCCCCCATTTTCTCTCTTGTAATATTGTTGCCATAGTGCAGCCACTCTTTTCAATAATATAAGTGAAGCTTTGGAAGAACTCTTGGTGTTCTCTTGGTGTATTCTTGGTGCTCTTTGGCTGCTCTTATTTGGTGTATTCTTGGTGCTCTTTGGCTGCTCTTATTTGGTGTTTTCCTTTGCTTGAGGTAATATTGTGAATTTATGTTTAACCTATTGCTTACATTGTTTTGCTTGAAGAACCCCAAGCAAAGTATTTTGCTAGGGATAAATCTGTAGTAGTATTGCTATAGGTTTATGTGATTTGTTTTTACTAGTGTTTGCAAAGTATTTTGTAGACCTTTTAAAAGATCTCACCTTCTCGCCTCATTGTGTAGCAAGGATTTACAAGTTTGCAGGTTACCCAAAGCTTGGAGGAATGGACTCCAAAAGCTTCATTTCACTTCACCCAAATTTCTGATATAATATTCAAATCTTATTTACTTATTTTCTGCACTTATTTATCTTCTAAATCTTGCAATCTAATCAAATTTTATGTTCAGATTTTGTATATAAAAATTTATGTTTCATATACTAACCAAAACTAACTTGTTTTAAGTGATCTTTAGCATTTTCCAGCGAGCACTATTTGTTGTTTTTTGCAGGTTTTCGCCAGTCCAAGAGGAGGCGCTGCCCAATTTTGGCCACAACGAGCTCAAGAAAGCCCCCAAAGGCCTTGGTGAAAAACCCTCTCTCTCTTCTTGCTTTCCAAATCATTGTAAGCAATCCAAGAGTGTCTCTTGGGCTTGCATTCTTTTATCATTTCATAATTTGTAAATTGTAAAGTATTATTTTGTTTTGCTTTGCCCACATCTTGCATGTGAGTGGCTTTGCCACCCTTGCAATACCGTGTTGGCTAGATTAGTTGTTTAATTTGTAATTTTTGCTTAATTTGTTTGCCCCACTTCTCCCACAAAGAAAAGGTTGAGTGGCTTGTATTAACTTGTTTTATTTCATTTCAAATTTTTTTACCCACCTTGGCACAAAATCGATAGGCTTGCCCTCCACATTGTGCCATAGTTGTGAGGTCTTAGTTTATTTTTCCCACCTTTGTCCTTAAGGCAAAGTTGTGTGGCTAGTTTGTTTATTTCTTTATTTCAAGTTATTTTAATTACTTATTTGTGCACACACCTTGCATGTGAGTGGTTTTGCCACCCTTGCAATATCGTAAAGGCTAGTTAGCATTTCTTTTCTTTGCAAAGTAATCAAACTCGTGCCTCGCCTGTTGCCCAGTATTCCCTCCCCTTGCCACTTTGTGGATCTTGGGTAACAAGAAAGAGCAAAGGACTGTGTGGCTAGTTTAATTAGGCACCTAACTCCAAACCATTAAAAAGGGGTGACTTGGGAGGCTAGAAGGGGTTGAAGCTAGGGACAGCTTCACGGCACTATCTGTCCTCCTTGTTGAGCGTCCAAGCATCTTGGATTTGAACTGTGGAGCTAGGGGAGAACCTTGTTGTTCTTCTTATTGAGCACCCAACACTTCCTCTTGGTTGAAGGGATAAGGATTTGGGGTAGTAACATAGTGTAGGCTTGCAACTTTCACATCTAATTCCCCCTAAGTCAAAGAGAGACCTAAAATTTACTAAAAACAACCTACACACATTGCAACACATTCACTTTACATTTCCTTGCAATTTCCTTTCAGCAATTCATTTTCAAGTACTTTCATTCTTTCATTTTCAACAAGTTATTTTTATGTGAATATTTACGTTTCCTAAGCATTCTTTATTTCTTATTGCAAGTATTCTTCATTTCTTAGAGAATCAATTGTTTGAGTATAAAATTATTATTTGATTCATTGTGTAATTTATTCCATTCTTTATTTTAATTTAATTTGTATAAATATCTTTTACTAGTGCATAATTCAGTAAGTTGGATTGGGTAATCTTTAGGCACTGGTCTATTTATAGTTTTGTAAAATAAAAGGCTTGCGTGTCATTGAAAAAGTTGCATCCTTGCATTGTTGCTTGTCATTGGGTTGGGTCTCTCTAATCAATAAATCAATTAACTCCTAGAACATTAATAAAAACTTCACATAGTTTAATAGGGTCTACACCCCTTGGCTTCCCTAGGAGTGAGCCTAGACGGAAGGAGTCTAGATCGAGGTGACAGTGGGTCTAGACTTAGTTTTGTGCCTCCAAGGACACACCAAGTGGGTTGGAGACTTCTCCACGCTTTTAGGTGTGTATTAGGATGGCAACAGGAAAAAAAGTGGACCATGCTCGCCTGCAAGTGCAGTTTACTTTAACCTGGTAGAGCAAGAGGAGTAGTGAGCTATGTCCACTTAAGTGCAAGGTAGCTTGACCTCGTCGAGCATGCAGAACTTTGGCACATGTGATGGAGAGCAGGGATTCATCCAATGACTCAACACACTTAGATCATGGCTCTCACACCCTTAGAACATTGGACGATGGACAAATGGGCTTGATTTTGAGCGGGTTGGTCATATGCCACATACATGGGCAGAAAGCCCACAAGCTGGGCAGAGCACCCCGGAGCTATTGTGCACAGATGATGGAGGACATTGCCTTTGGAGGCACCATGGCATCATTGGAGGACGAGATTGCACCCCTCTTGCATTTGGACGTGGCCTTTGGAGGCCTATGACGTCACCCTCTAGGCCTTGACGTCACCTTGGAGGCTAGGGTTTGATGGATGGTGTGGTTCCGGAGGTGGTTTGACTTGAGGAGACACATGGCATGGCACCTTTGCACATTGGAGCATGACACATGGCCTTTGGAGGGCCAATGATCCACTCGAAGCTGGACATCACATTTTTGAGCCATATATCACCCTTCTAGGGCATGACATCACCCTTCTAGGATTTTATTTTGTGTATTTTGTACTTTTGGCATATTGTAGAGGCAAATGAAGGGGTCGATCCTCTTCTAATTTGTTGTTGAAAAATATGTGGACAAATTGGTTAAGATGGTCTCATATAAATAGGCCACCACCTCATTTCATTTTATCATCATCATTACTCACCATTTGTGAGAACAAGTCTGAAATTTTCGCCCTCTTTGGGCTATCTAGCTCTTCTACATTATGCGCCTTGCTTGGAGGATCAATTTGTGAATGGTTTGGTGATTTTTGAAGAGGAATTTTTGCAATTAGGGTTTTGTTTCATGGTATCTTGGCTAAAGTAAGTTAATTTTCTGCAATTTATCTTATCTTATTATGTTTCATGGTGAATTTTGCTACTTTATGCTAGACGTCTTGCTTGGTAAAAACCCTAAGAGAGGAGCATAAGTGCTTCCTCTCACAAGGTTATTCTTGTTTAAAATTGGTAAATCCTTCTTGCTAGGGTCAACATCCTAAAGCCCTAAAGTGCTAACACTTTAGGATTTTAGCCCTAGACACTTGATTTTGACCTAGTTGAAGCATTAAGAAGGGAGAAAAGGTTGCTAGAGCCCAAAAGTGTTTACACTCTAGCAATCCTTCTCTTTAAAGTTTAAACACTAAGGCCCTAATGTCTTAGCACCTTAGAGTTTAAACCCTACCTCTTAGTTTCTTCTAGTTTAACCTTCAAACATTGTTGTATTTGTTGTTATAAAGACTCCAGAGTCCATAGCCCTCAAAGGCACTGATTTTACAGCTCTCTTGTGGTGATTTGATCAACAAACATTTTCTTTCAATTCTCTACTAATTTTGCTAACATTAACACTTACTAATTTGCTAGTAAACTTGTTGCAAAAATTTGCTACAGGCACCTGATAACACCTTAATTTGTTGCATACATTGATCTAAAGGTAGTTTAACATACTCAGAAATTGCATTGAACAATTGGATATTAATTTACTGGATATACATTAAGTTTTCCTTGTCAATTGTTGCATTTTTTATCTCTAATTATTGTTGTTGTTATAAATATTTTATTGTTGTTGTAATATTGTTCACTGTTGAAAATTCATAACAGCCATAGCAATCTTCATTGTCTAGTGTCTTCAAGAGGTATTTCTTGCATGTTTGAACTTGGAAATCATTACATATATGGTATAAAGTATTCTTGTGTAATGTCCCCATTTTTGGATTCCCTTATGTTGCAGTTTGCCAGAGTAGCCAATTGGGGGTGATAGTGAGCTCAGGCAGTTCTGAGGAGTTTATGGGACCTGACTTACATTATTCATCATATTTCATCATCAGGATCCATTCCGCACAACTTGTCCTTGGTTTCGTTGCATTCCAATGATTTCCATAATTTTGGATTATTATTGAGCATATTTTAATTAATTACATTGAAGATGCTATTTGGAGCATGTTTCTTGGAGGAACACCTTATAGTAATAGCTCATTGGAATCGGGACTAAAATATCTACAGGATAGGATGATAAAAAGTGACTTCCAATCGCAGGAGAAGTTATAAGGGCAAATTAATAACTTTTTGGAGTAAAAAGGGTTATTAAATTAATAAAGTGATTTATGAAGAAATATTAAAAGATGTATTAAAAGTCACTTGAAAGGAAAAAGGTGAAAGGGGGTATAAAAGAGAAAAAGGGGCTTCTATTCTCTCATTATGTTGATTGATATTTTGATGTCTGGCTTCTTGGCTAGAAAGCTCAAGGTACTTGGCGGTTTTGAGGGTTTTGATTGAATAAGCCCTAGAGATCAGAAAGGAGGTGAAAGATTCCTCTCTTCCTGATCCAAGCTTGGCCAAGGTGGTGAAAGATTCCACCCTCACCATTCTATTTTAGTTTCAGATCAAATTCTGAAGCAGATTGTGGAAGCAAGCGCAGGTTTGGGGTCTTTCTGCAGAGCTAGAGCACATTGTCCATGAGAGAAGAGTTCGTGGAAGCTTGTGGACATTGGATCTGGAAGAGGTTTCACTTATGAAGTGTTAGCAATCACCAGGGCGCCTCTTCTCATCATTTTATTGAGGGTTTTCATGCCATATTCACTATTTCTTCCAGTTGTGCGAAATTCCTCAAGGAGGGCGAAATTACCTTTGGATATATTGAGTGGGAGGGTTCATATCTGCATGCAACTACCAAGGATCTCTTCCATGAACACATATCCTTCATATTTACAGGGTTGCAGCCATTCTTGTGAAGTTTGGAGGTCAAAAACAACAAATATAGAAGACTAGGGTGTGCACCAGCCAGGGAGGGTGCAACTATGCTTGGTTACTCAGCAGTTTGAAGGAGGAAAAAATATTGCTCCAGTAGATATTTTGTATGCATCTCTTGGAGTCCTACAGAAGCCTAGATCTCTCTTGTTACTGTAACTTGGAGCTATATTTAGCTACACTCATTATCTATCCATATCTGTTACAGATATGTTCATCTCTTGTATTGAGGTTAGCATATTTATTAATAAATTATAGATCTGAAGTATTGTGGCAATTTCCTTGTGTTACTCTCTTTGCATCTTGTTGTTAATTGTTGCTTCTTCGTATAAATCAATTATTTGTTGCAAAAACTATATGACTAAATCCCAACACAAAATCCTAGAAGACAAACTACAAACTGTTTGACAAAATACCACAACCAAAAAACACAAAAACTTCAAATGTTCCTCGCAAACTCACTTGGGAACATTACATCTTGTTCCGGGCAGGTACTCAAACAACTTCATATATCTTTTACCATTGTGACCTAGACCAATCTTTAGGTGATCAAGAGAGGGGGCAGTAGGCTTGGCTACTTTACTTGCTACTTTGATCCCTTGAGGTCACCGAGGAAGCCTCCCCTGTGGTGGACCTCCTTTATCACTAAAACGTGGGAAGTTCTTACTAAGGTGACAGTAGTAGGATCTGTAGTTATGCAAGATTTGAGGACTTGTAGTGGGGCTTTGCACAAGTACAAATCCTGCGATAACATTCTCAATGATAGCACGGTAGGGAAGACAGCAAAGATGGTGCATTTAGCTATTCCTTATAGCAATGATGAATAGGTTGGCTGATAGAGTAGGAGACATTGATATGGAATATTATTTAGTAATGGATGCATCCATGCATGCGCCATCTTCAATTAATTCTAGTATAGATGTTTCAGATTTAGCAATTCCAGTTTTAGATAGAGTTTTTCTATTAATGGAGGTTTGTTTTTGTTAGACTTAGTATGTATGATCTATTGTTGGTAGGAGGGCACAAATCCCTAGTTAGTTAGAGCACGCATGGATGAGAAGTTTCCAATTTAGGTATTGTTATCGTACAAAATGTAGGTTGGGCAAAGCCCGACCCAATCCACAAGTTGGCGATAATTGTGGGAGAGTCTACCCACTGTCATCTTAGATAAACCCTCCCCTCTCTTTAGTGAAGGAGAAATCCAACACAGGGGGGAATCTCGGGTGATCCTAGGGGGAAATGAGATGGAAAGTGAGGTTATGGAAGTGAAGCCCCTATAGGTCAAACTACTAACTGGAGAATGGCTCGGAAACAAGTCTCGGAGATGGTCAATGGTGGCCAAGTGCTTGAGTACCTGCGAAAGATTGTTGTACCTGCTCGAGACACAAGAAAACACAAGATACAAGCCCAATAATCTAATGGACAAGCAAGTGAATCTTGTTGTCCCAATTAACAGCAGTATATAATGATATAAATCAGCAATGAAATGATGAGAAGAGCTGCTAAACAAGTTGCCAAAAGTCCAAGAAAATATGCAAGAGACTAACTAGCAATTACTAGTTTAACTCAAGTATGATGGCACAAGACTTTAGCAACAATTAAAGGCTGTTAGATACCAGTATTGAAGAGATATTATTACAGCCTTATGGCTGTAGCAAACAATTGCTACAGCAGAAAATTCCAACCATCGATTGCAAGTAAACCACCCAAAAAGAAGCACAACAACTTGTAGATTAATTTGGTAGCTTTCTAGCAAACGTTGATGGTTAGAAAGTGAGTAATTTTGAAAGTTATGAAGTGTTTTGCTGCAGCCCTAATGGCTGTAGCATAAATTTATTACAACAGCAATAAATCCTTGGAGAAACAAGATGCCCTAGTGGCCTTGGCTAGACTTAAGCATATAGAAAAGATTCCAATTTAAACAATTTCAATATCTCGTGATTCTACGTATCTCAATGCAATGATTTTATTTCTCCAATGCAAGAGATTAGTGCCTTTAACTATTGGGTTATGGAGTCTTTTAAATGAAAGAGGTAGTTGTGCTACTTCCTTGAGGGTGTAAGCCCTTTCACTCCCCAAGGCAAGCAAGACTGGCTAGGAAAAATCTAGGAGGGTGTAAACCCTTTTACTTCTCCTAGTATTCCTTTGTGCAACAAAATATTCCAAGACAATTATGATGGGCTTAGTGGGGTTGTATGTCCTTATACTCCCCAAAAGCTTAACAAATTAACCTTGCAACCAAGAAAAGAAGCAATAACAAGAGAGATTCCTTACCTAGTCCAAGCATTAACAAGATAAACTCCTTTTAACCAGGAAAATTCCACCATAAAAGCAAGAAATAGCCTCCAAGAAAGATAGCGCCTTACTTCTTCATCCAATAGCCAAGACAAATCATCACAAGAGATAGTAGCAAAGAGAGATAGGTAAAATTTCCCAAATAGGGCGAAAATTTCAGCCAAGGAATCTTTCTCCAAGTGAGAATGCTATGATAAAATGATAGGAGTTTGATCTCTATTTATACAAATCTCCTAAAAGTGTTTGTCCACTTAACTTTAGGGTAAACCACAAAATAAGGGGTCAACAACCCTTATTTTTCCCCTTTACATCATAAATTCAAATTTAACTTTTAAAAATTGCACATAAAAAACCCTAGTATGACACCATCCCTCTCTAGGGTGACGTTTTGGCACTTTTAGGTGTATGTTGAGCTTGGGGATGAATCGTTGGGCCTCCAAAGGCCTTCTTCCCAAGCGCTAGGGTCTTCTCCATCAAGGTGAGGCTTCTCCTCTCCCAAAATGCCAAGTGTCAATCATCAACACCTCCACCACCAAAACCCTAGCCCGAGGGTGATGCCAAGCCCTCCATGGGGCCCCAAGGAAGGGCATCCACCAAACTATCAAGAGAACTCCAATGCCTAAGGGAACAACACTAAGCCAGCAACCATCTGAATTCAAGCATCGACTGAGCAAGCTATCTTAACTGTGTAAATCCATCGAGGACTATCTCTCATGTGTCAATCCATCTCGAATCATCCAAGGGCTGAACATACACCATGTACCCCATATATCATGTAGCACCTCAAGAATGGTGTAAACACTTTCGAAGTAACCCTGAAACTTAACACGACCTGCATGAATAAATATGACTAGCATTGTAGAAGTGACCAGATACATGAGTATGACTGGCATCATATGAATGAATTGCACATAAACATATGATTGGAATGGTGTGAGTAACCTGCATATGATTAAGTACCATATGACTACTGAACATTCTTTCACTTTACATGAGTGCTGGCTATCACATTATTGCGTAGAGCCACAGATAAGTGAGACAGGACCATGTGATTTTCAGCCACATGGATATGGCAGTGGACATCAGGTGGCCCTCACCATGTGAGTTCCACCCACAAGGGAGGTTTGTTGATTGGCATGCTTCATGCCCTCACTCGATGTTTCCAGTTTGATGGATGAACAACAACTAGTCATAGATGTCTGAGTAGGATGTATAGCATTCTAACGAATCTATTTCTATATAGATGTACATGTCTATGAACTCATTTTTTTGTAGAATACCAGGATACAACAAACTATCTCAGATGTAAGTAAGTTTGCAAGTACACTATACAAAGGGTATCATAGTTATATACAGAAGAACAAATCTGTCTGAATGTATTTCAGCAAAGTAACTCAATTAACTGGATCCATTAAAAAAGGATTCATCCCTCGTTGACTTTACAAGAGAGAAAGCATAATACAAAATTTCATTCTATACAAACTTTATATGTCCATGTGACTTAAAAGGAGCTTTGGTATGTTTATAACTTTCTTCACATCATACAATGTTCAACACCTGTTCCTAAGGTTTTATAATGGCATACCTTGAGATCAGTTCTTATTTGCAAGGAACATTTGGCAGGTTACCAGGAAAGATTTGACTTTACAAGAGAGGAAGCATAATACAAAATTTCATTCTATACAAACTTTATATGTGCATGCGACTTAAAAGAAGCTTTGGTATGTTTATAACTTTATTCACATCATACTATGTTCAACACCTTTTCCTAAGGTTTTATAATGGCATTTGCAACGTTCCTATGTACAACTACAAAACCTAGAGATCAGTTCTTATTTGCAAGGAACATTTGGCAGGTTACCAGGAAAGACTTGACACAGAACTTGTGAGATGCAACTACAAGTTGTGTTTATTGGTGGGTTTACAACTAAAACAAACTCCAAAGAAAAAATCCAGAGTGATGATATAAAACTTTAAAACAATAAACTTACAGGAAAATAGGGATTAAAAAGCAGCACTTACATTCTCCACGGTGATCCTTAACAGTGAAGGCTTCTGTCTTTGCTTCTCTAATCCTAATCCCACTGCCACATCCTGCTGTTATTCTGGCACCAAGCCTGAATTTCCTGCTCCTTATCCAACTAGAGTTATCAGTAAAAGTCAACTCCCCCAGGATCCCAATACCTTCTTTTAAATTTATAAGCAGGTCCCCAGTGAGAAGTGGCCGTTTCCCCTCCCTCTCTCGCACAACATGACTATCAAAGTCTTTGTCAGTCCAATCCTCCTCTTCATCTCCTTCAAAGTCACCTTCAAGAACAACGATTTCCACTTTTGTGGAGGATTCAGATCCTGAAGTGATAATGTGTCCTGTAGATGCATCTACAAGTACCACTTGAATAGGGCAACACTGCTCCCCTTCTACTCTACTGCCTGTGAAAATAGGGAGAGAAAGCCTGTTCCTAAACTGTAACTGCAAGTTTCTTGATGCAGATTCATTTATTTGTCTTGCTGAAGATCTAAACAAGTGACAACAGGAAATAAGTAGACAAGTATTGAATCTAGCACTCATCATTCCCTATGGAAAACAAAACCATGTGAAAGAAATTTAGTTTTCTGACACTTCCTATCCAAGTTTCACATCATTCGAGGTATTTGAGATTAGCATAGAATCATACTGAATTTTGGCAGGCACATGCTTTTCTAATGCTCGCTCGATCTCCTCGTTTATCTGAAACAGATATAATATAAAACATAAAAAATAATTTTACCAGTAAACAAACAAACAAGTGTGAAGCAACAATGAAAGTGCCTTTGTGTATAGTAGCCACATTTGGAAAGAAAAGGGGTAAATTTTGGTCCTTCAAAGAAAAGAATGATAAAACACTGATCTAGATATTTTTTTAAATCTACATTCATATCCATCCAAAAACATAGATGTAGATTTGCAGACTGGAGATGTTTCATACTTCACTCACAAAGAGCTGAATACACTTGCATGGTTGAACAAGAATACATAGTCACTCACAGACTGCAAAGACTATGCCAAGGATGGAGGAGAATGTTACAAGTGTTTTCTTGAAATAGCAGGGAAGCAACATTCTAAAAGTGCAACACTTACAGTCATCAAACAGAGGATTAGTTTATGTGACCTAGGATTGGGGACTTTGGATTAATTTTAATTTAAATGACTTTTACTAATATTATGGAATCCTTGTTAAAGAATTGATTACAATTCGCCATCATGGCTGATAAAAACTTAAAAGAGACCATTTAAATAGAAGGCAAACCATACTTTTAAACACCATTTTTCAGAACATTCCACTGTTTCATGCTACTATGTTTTAAGATTTTTTTGCTCCCTTTCTATTAGCTTTTATCTATTTCATCACTGTGAATCAAAATACAGCTACATGAAAATAGTGGCAATGCTAGCAGATTTATACACAAATTATCACTTTCAAAGCCTTCCTGCCCATAAATTGATTTTTAATTTCTTTCAAATGAATCTGGACATCAAAAACTGATAATAATTCATCACACTAGCAGTCCTTGGCATAAAAGAAAATTTACATTAATGAATAGGAGAAGACTTGAACAAAAAAATCGTTATAGATCTGGCCACAAAATTGACTGTACATAGAACTATGCCATTACATCAAATATGTTCCAGTGCATTGGAATCCTAAGTTATCCAATGGCCTCACTGAGAAATGACATCTCTCCACCTGATAGAGACCAGGGAGGACCTATTGTTCAAGCGTATGTCTCTATTATTACCCAACATTCGTGGATATTTTTGAAATGGACATGTTACAGGATTTTCAACGATAGTATACTTAAGGTGTTGTAAATTCATACTCTCTGGGATGGTAGATAATTTTACTGTTAATAACAATTGAATAATTGATTTGTTCCAACTTTTCATGAATAGACTTCTTCATTTGCATAGCTGCACATCAGGAAGAAGATGAATAGTGTTACAATCTTGCATTTCATGCAAGTATTTGGATTAAACAAATACAACCAATTGAATAACGCACTCTCTTTCTTCTTTTAGACTAGGTAGAAATCAAAACAATTTTCAGAATCTCTATTATATCCTAGAGAAAAGCTGCCGATTAGCTCCAACATTGTGGTTCCTCTCAGAAGATGCCCATGAGTAGTTAATTATTAGCTACACCATTCAGGTCAATTTAGAGAAATCCAACATCTGTGAAATAAACGCCAATTAAAAGCTACTGAAATTTTCCTGATAACTCCAATGGCATTTTATTGTAGAAAATGTTTCTTTTTTACTCATTAAATTATGAATATTTACATTGGCATTTGTTAAGAAAAGAGGTGGGTTGTAAACCTTCACTAGCACTAGCATCGAGGTCAATCTCTGACCTTACAAACAAAACAAAATTGCCCTAATTACTGTAACAAGCATACGAGTATCGAAGTGCCATCCTGCTTGAATAAAAATTTGCGTGAACTGAAAATTCATTGAATATAAAATTTAAAACTGCCACCAGGTGGCATATAACAAGGAACAGGCCAACAAAGGACCTTTTCATGTCCTTAGCATCAAATGAAGCTTCTGAAAAAAATCTCTGTGGCAAAGACAACTGTTATCGCACAGTTTGTAGATAGGAGAAGAGGCTA
>ML797665.1:46376-56895 GCA_009831015.1 Picea engelmannii
AAGCTACATCAGATGGATGTAAAAACAACATTCTTGAATGGAAAGATTGAACATGAGGTCTTTGTGGAACAACCATATGGTTTTGTACTGCATAACAAAGGCACTCATGTATGCAAGCTAAGGAAGGCCTTGTATGGTCTTAAGCGGGCTCCCAGAGTTTGGTATGACAGGATTGATGGCTTTCTTAAAAGCCTGGGATTTCAGAAAAGTGATGTTGATGCAAATTTGTACTTCAAGGTAAGAGGTAACCAACCTGTTATACTAATCTTGTATGTTGAAGATCTCTTTCTAACAGGAGATGAAGGGTTAATAGCCCGGTGTAAGAGGGAGCTAACCTCAGAATTTGAGATGAAAGACTTAGGCTTGATGCATTACTTCCTAGGATTGGAAGTATGGCAAAGACAAGGCGAGATATTTCTGGCACAAGGAAAATACACCGTGGATGTACTAAAGAGGTTTGGTATGATGGATTGCAAATCCATGTCTACTCCGATGATTACCAACCTGAGGAAGCTGCATGATTCTGATACAGGTTCAGATTTGGTGGATCCCACCATGTATAGGCAGCTGATTGGATCATTGAGTACATGATCCACACTAGGCCAGATATATGCTATGTCGTGATTGCAATGAGTCAGTTCATGACTGAACCGAGACAGAGACACTGGGTGGCAATAAAGCACATCTTGAGATATCTCAAAGGGACCATTACTTATGGTCTGAGATATACATCCAGTGGTGGTTTATTTCTACATGGGTATGCAGATGTTGACTGGGCAGGAAGCCCAATGGATCAGAAGAGTACTTCCGGATCTACTTCAATTTAGGATCCGCTATGATCTCTTGGTCAAGCCGGAAGCAGGGATCCGTTGCACAGAGTACAACAAAGGTTGAGTACATTGCAGCAAGTGATGCTAGCAAGGAAGCAGTATGGCTCAGAAAATTGGTTTATGGGTTGTTTGGAGACAAGCTCGAGACGACGGTGGTTCACTGTGATAATCAAAGTTGCATAAAATTGACAGAGAACCCGATATTTCACGACATGTCAAAACATATTGACATGAGGTACCACTACATCCGAGACTTGGTCCAGAGAAAAACTGTAATGTTACAGTACATAGCCATGAGCGAGCAGGTAGTTGATATCCTGACCAAGCCTYTGAACTCGAGACAGTTTGTGCAGCTGAGAGGCAAGCTTGGTGTGGTTGAGAACGACTCCCTCGTTGAGAGGGAGTGTTAAATTTGGCAGCATCRACAGTCATTCTCCAATGAGAGGCCATATGGGCCACCTTGAGGCTAGCCAGGGAGATTTGGAGAATCAACCAGTCTTGTGAGGTATTGACAAAAGCCGGGGGRAACGTACAACCTCTGTGAGTCAAACCAAAAGTCAAGACGAACGAAATGCTATGTGAGTCTAATGCAAAAGTCAGGGAGAACGTACAACCTCTGTGAGCATAGACAGTCTAGTGCAAAAGTCAGGGGGAACGTACAACCTCTGTGAGCATAGACAGACTAGTGCAAAAGTCAGGGGGAACGTACAACCTCTGTGAGCCTAATCAAGCCTTGTGAGCCATGAGCAAAAGTCAAGGCACCTAGCAAAAGTTAGGCTGAATATAAAATTCCTATGAGCTAGAAACAAACGATATTCATAATATTGCAAATGATATAAATGTATTGATCTAGTGTGTTGGCACATGTAACATTATCCACCATGAAGAGAATTTTGAATTGCCTTGTAAAGAGTCGAGTTGTAACTAAAGTCTCAAGTCTAGTTCTATTTTAGAACTAAAGTGTAATGTTGAGTTGTAACTGAAGTCTTAAGTCTAGTTCTATTTTAGAACTAAAGTGTAATGCTGAGTTGTAACTGAAGTCTTAAGTCTAGTTCTATTTTTGAACTATAGTGTAATGCTAAGTTGCAACTGAAGTCTTAAGTCTAGTTGTATTTTCAAACTAAAGTGTAATGTTGAGTTGTAACTGAAGTCTCAAGTCTAGTTCTATTTTCGAACTAAAGCATACCAGTCTCAAGTCTAGTTCTATTTTCGAACTAAAGTGTAACGCTAAGTTCTAACTGAAGTCTCAGTCTAGTTCTATTTTTGAACTAAAGTATACCAGTCTCAAGTCTAGTTCGAACTAAAGCATGAAGTTGAGTTATGATTAAAGCATGCAAACAAGTTACTATTTCGAGCCTCTCCTCTTCTCCTCTTCAACCTATATAAGCAGAGGTCGACCCCTCTCTTCAACACAGTTTTGATATGCAGGTTAAGGGAGAAGCAATAGAGGAGCATATCAGTGATAAAGAGGCATCATACCAAAGCAGCATATCAGTGTTGTATATCAGCAATAGAGGTTGCATATCAGAGGCATATATCAACAGCATATCCGTGTTGTATATCAACAATAGAGGGAGCATATCAGAGGTGTATTTCAGCAAGGTATTTTAGGTCTTTGTCAAGTTAGAGTCATCTTGGCAAGCTCTTTAAGAGCAGAACATTCATGGTGGATATTTGTAAGTGATCTTACATTATTAATGCAATAAAGGAATATCGTTTGTTGGGGGTTTTCTCCCTGTACAAGGTTTCCCCGGGGTATATGTGTTGTTGATGTGCATACTTACTTAGCTACATAGTTATTGCTATTCGATTATGATTTGGTATTGTTGAAGTGTATTAAGTTGGAATCAAAGTGTTGAAGAAAATAAAAGAATTAATCTGCATAAGAAATCAAGCTCATAATTTAACAGAAGACTAGTGTCGTTTTCTTCTTGGGTAAATGGAGTCAATGCAATCACCATAAAGGAGACTAGGTGCAAGAGGAGAGGTGAAGGTTAGAAGGCCTAGGATTATTCCCTCATAAGCCTAGGTCAAACCTCAAAGGAAGAGCCCCTAAAGTTAATCCTCTCATAAACCCTAGGTTTTCACCTCAAAGATAAGGTTAGGGGCATGTCCTCTTATAATCCCTAATCTTATCCTTGTATGCTTCAACAAATCAAGGTAGATGCAACAAGGGAAGGGGATAACCACTCTTAATCCTTCCTTAGGGTTTCACAATTAATTAAGGAAAACAATGATAACATGCAACTATTACCTCTCTAATAGAGCATTCACCAAAATATACCAAGAATTAATACTTTAACATGAAAAAAAACTTACTAGACAAGTCGCTATCATGATGAAACCCTAATTTGCATGAAGAATCCACCAAAACAAGACAAAGCATCCATCCAAGTCACTCCAAAAGTGCACATAAGACCTCCATAGCAAAAAAGAAGAGATGGAAGACAAGTAGAAGTGATGAATCACAAGTGTGAGTTCTTATTTGAGGTTGAGGTAGCGCTAGCCTCTTTATATGAGGCAACCCTAGTGCTAAAGCCCCTCAAAATACAAGTAAGCTAAGATACAAGTGAGATAGTTCAAGGCCGACCCCTCAAGTCGCCTCTAGGGAAAAGATACAATGAAAATATAGCAAAACGTCCATGTTATCACACGAACTCGCACTTATTGAGCTAAAGTCCGAAAGTTCAAGTACAATCCTGCGTAACTGAGAGGGAAGGTCATTGTCACCTCACCAACCCTCTTTCACTTCAAGCCAGCTCTCCTCCAGCTCAATGGGGTTTCCCATGATTAAGATTGCTAGGACTTAGGGCAAGGAAGCTCAATGTGGAGAGTGAAGTCCAGGAAAAATGAGTTTGGGTAGCTTTAAAGTATAAAAGTAAGTAGTTGGAGGTCTGGAGGTCAGTGTCTTTTCATTAGGCAATGGAGTCAATGCAATGGCAATTTCAATGGGGGACAACGAAAACTTAAGGATTGACCCTAAGGGGATGTACTCTCACAATACCTAGGTATGATCCTTTAGGAAAACGAGTTAGGGGAATGTACCCTCACAATCCCTAATGTCATCCTATGTTTTCTTTGGTTTCTAGCACAAGATCAAAAGGAAACTAAGTCAAGCCTTAGGGGGTAAACAATCTTAATCCCTAGGACTAGAAACTAACCAAAACAAGGTCTAATGGGATAAACAATCTCAATCCCTAGGCTAGGTCTTAGATGCTTCAACAAAGTTTAAGATGAATAATGTAAGGGAAGGGGATAAACAATCTTAATCCTTCCTTATGGTTCCCAACAAAATGAGCCAAGGATACAAGATACCATGCAACTATTAACCATCTAATAGAGCATCCACTATAATATACCATGAGCCAACATTTAAACTTGAAGAAGAACACTTCAATCGAGTCGTTATGCATGAAAACCCTAGCTTCATAGATCATTCACCAAATACAAGAAAAGTATTTCACAAAATGATCTCATCAACCAGATTTTTTAATCCTCCATCAAAACACCAATCCAAGACCAAAATGCTCCAAAAAAATTTCAGAAATTTCAGACCTCCTAAGGGATTTCTCCCTCAAGTTGTGATGATCCAAATGAGAGGAAGTGCACCTCTATTTCTAGAGGAGGTGCTCAACTTCCCTCAAAATTAAAAATTAAATTTTTAAGCTAAATTTCCACTAATCTAGCCTATGGAGGGGCAAAAGGCCCTCTTCAACCATTAAATAATCTTAAAATAGTAAAATTTTGGGGCATTTATGCCACTAATTAGAAATGCTCTTTGCTTGTAGCATCCAGCCTCCAAAGGCCCTTCAAACACTCGGACCTCGTCCCAAGAAATGTGAATTAGCCATCAAACCTCCCCTAAATCAGCAACAATAATCTTCAAGCGCGGGCACATGGGCTTCAATGTGTAATTTCCTCTAAGTCTGTCCACATTTGAAGGTCGGCCCAGCATCATTTTAGAATTAAAACAATCTCTTGGACCATACACAGATTGGCCCTGACCTAATTTATAGGTCGGCTCAGCATTAAAAACAATTATTTTAACCACAAACAGGTCAGCTGTCATGTAATCGCCAATTTAAACCCAACTTTAGGTCAGCTCTCACTTCAAAATTATTTTTCTAACCTATAGAGGTCGGCCCTGTTTCATTATTCCACGTCCAACGTGTATATATAGTGTCCAATCAACCCTATTCATTCACCTCTGATCATTTAGGGCTCTGGACAGAGAACCCTAGGTAGGGAACGCTACTGCTAGCAAGCTGTTTGCTCTGCTCCGACTGTCCGTGTGCCGGAAAAGAAACCTCACATCTTCAAAACATTTTGCATTTGTAGCTTGCCCTTCATGAGCATTTGGAACACAAGAGTGCTGGCTTTCTGGGGCATCAACACTGTCTGCAGTATTTGAATGCCTATTCTTGGTCATTTTCACAGACATTAAAATCTGTACATTGCAACGGGCCAATGTCAAGGTCAGCCCCTGCAAAGGAAGAACTTGCATGTGCATTTGCGAGCTGATTTCCCTAGAGATCAGCTATATCATATCTCAGATCAGTATTGCATCCAGTTTTACTACCAGCGTGCTTCTCTATGGATACGGGGCTGAAAATATCAGCCAATGGCTCATATTCCTCCCTGTCTGTGCAAGTGATGTGTTGTGGCCTGAGAATGTTTTTTTCTAAAATCTGGGCTATTTTTATCATGCCAACTTCTAGCCCTTTTATCCTCAAACATGTTCCTCTGTTTTCTGTCTTCATCACACTTGTTTCCTCTAGCAAAACTGTCACCACAATGATCCCCATATTTCTGTTCACTATCTGGGCCAGCCACAACATCATCATGTTTATCCTCTCCTCCAATATCATACACTGGAGGGTCTTCAAAATTCACAGATAAATACTCATGCTTCCCCTATTCCAATGGCAGGCCGAGGGTCTCACTACTTACAGCATTGGGATATAGCAATTCATCAAAATGTATTTGCAATTTGGAAACATTTTTGCTGGCTTCAGCAATAGTGGACTGTTCCAGGTCTTCACAGGTAAAGACCATCCCTGGCAGCCAAAATGAATTGGAATATCGATGATGTTTCTTGTTTAAGGAATCAGCAATATCAGTATTGAATGGCAAGTCCAAGGAATCTCCTTTCTGATTTCCAGGTATATGGATTCTGGAATCTATCAGTTTCATCACGAACGTTTGCCTTATCTGCATCCAAGGAAAAATAACCCTGTACTTGATGAATTAGTTCCGCTGCATGACCACAGTGCAGACCCTTATCACCCTTGATATTGTTTTGTCCACTCTAAATGTTGATTGGGGCTAGCAACAGCACCGTCGTATTCATCTTCCGGGATAGCAGGGCTGCTGTCCAAGTGATTTTCTGCCAGAGGAAATCCACCAGAAGATGTCCCTTTAACATATGCCTCAGCCCCGAATCCTATACTCTTCCTGCAATCATCATCATCAAAATCAAGGTCATTGTCAAAACTTGTGAAGAAAGGTCCCCTTCTTCAATTGAGTAGAACGAACTCATCCCAATTACACGAGGCTGGTTCAAAGTCTGGCTCTTCCTCATGATTGGACCCCCTGTCATCCATACTATAATTTCCTCATTCTCCTGGCCATTGGACTGATATTCCAGGTCAGCAATGATTGCATCACATGCTTTATCTTCCTGGTTTTGTGAAGGGATGTCACCACTGTTAGAGTTTCTAATCAGAAACAGACCCTTTAGTTTATCCTCTTTAACAACAGTGTCATCATGATTTGAAGCATCGACAATAAAACGCTCAGTCTTCATCACTGGAGGGAGTTCCATCATCACAATTTGGAGCACCAACTTGAAAATCTTCGAAGTCTTCTAGGACATCAGTACTATCTTCATGACTGTCTTCTTCCTCCAGGAAATCCTCATCATCATCAATCCCTTCGTTACCTTCAAAAATATCATGTAGATTTTCCTCTTCTAGGGCTGCCAACAAATCCTGGTATGTGTCTTCCAATCTTTGAGACTTAGGACCCCAGTGCTTGAGAAATTCTTCAACAAAGACTTTGAGGGAGGGGATCCTCTTTGAGCTGCAAGAGTGTCTGACCCAATCATGTTGCTTTCATCCCAATGAGCATACAAATGACCTTGTTGCCGTCCTAATACACACCTACAAACGTGGAGAAGTCTCCAACCCACTTGGTGTGTCCTTGGAGGCACAAACCTAAATCCAGACCCATTGTCACCTCAATCTGGACTCCTTCCATCTAGGCTCACTCCTAGGGAAGCCAAAGGGGGTAGACCCTATTAAACTATGTGAAGAATTTATTAGTACTAAGAGTTAATTAATTTGTTGATTAGTATTACACAATCCAATGACAAGCAACCAATGCAATATGCAATCTTTCAATAATAAACAAACCTTTGTTTATTAAACCACAATTAGACCAGTGCCTAAGATTCCACTTATTCCAATATATACAAAAAAATGATAACTCTACAAGAATGAAACAAACTTGAGAACTATCTACAAAATGAATTGAAAAATAACTTTACACAATTATTTTAAAACAATGAATAAATAAAGAATACTTGTAAATGAATCAATGTGAATATTTACACATAAAAATAACTTGCGTAGAAATGAATGGAATGTAAGTACTTGAAAATAAATTGCAAGAAAATGTAAATGTTGTGCAAGTGTTTAGGTTGTTTTTAGTTAATTTTAAGTTTCTCTTGAGCTTTGTGGTTTAGATGTGAAAGGTTGCAAACCTAAGCTATGTGACTACCCCAAGTCCTTATCCCTTAACCAATAGGAAATGTTGAGTGCTCAATAAAAAGAACAACAAGGTTCTCCCCTAGCTCCACAGGTCAAGTCCAAAGTGTTTGGGCGCTCAACAAGGAGGACACTTAGTGCCGTCAAACCATCCCCGGCTTCAAACCCTTCTAGCCTCCACAAGTCACCTTATTTTAGTGGCCAAAATAGAAATGGGTGCCTAATTAAACTATCCACTCAATCCTTTGCCCTTTCTTATTACCCAAGATCCACAAAGTGGCAAGGGGAAGGAATATGGGGCAAAGGCGGGTAAATTTTATTTACTTTTGCACAGATGAAATTTTAAACACTAGCCAGCACGATTTTGCAGGATGGCATAGCCAATCACATGCAAGGTGTGGGCAAACAATAAATAAATAACTTAAACAAATTAACCACACAACTTTGGCACAAGGTGAAGGACAAAGCCTTCTGATTTTGTGGCAAAAGTGGATAAAATTAACTAAAGCAAAAATCAGAAAATTGTTTTTAATCCTAGCCGGCACAATTTTGCAAGGATGGCAGAGCCAAGCACAATGCAAGGTGTGGGCAAAAATTATTAAAATTATTTACATATTTTCAACTTGGAAAGAAATAGAAAGTACAAGTCCAAGAGACTCTCTTGGACTGCTTATAATAGTTTTAGAAAGTGAGAGAGAGGGGGGCTTTGCATCAAAGCTTATTGATGTTCTCTTGAGCCTCTAGTTGCCAATTTTGGGCAGCACCTCCTCTTTTTGTGGTGAAAACCTGCATAAAACAACAAATAAAGCTTGCTGGAAAATGCTAAAAATCACCTCAATATGTTAGGTTTATGTTAGCATATATACAGAAATATTTACAGAAAAAATCTGAACTTGAAAATTGTTTTTTTAGCAAGATTTAAGTGATTATGTATGCAGTAAATAAGTAAATAGAAGGCTGAAAATTGAACAGAAAATTATGTGAAGCAAAATGAAGCCTTTGGAGTTCCTCCTCCAAGCTTTGGCAACCTGCAAATTTGTAAACCCTTGCTACACAATGAGGCAAGAAGGTGAGATCTTTTAAAAGGCCTACAAAATACTTTGCAAACACTAATAAAAACAAATCACATAAACCTATAGCAATACTACTACAGATTTATCCCTAACAAAATACTTTGTTTAGGGTTCTTCAAGTAAAACAATGTGAAGCAAAAATAAACAAAACTTTGCAATATTACCTCATTAAGAGAAAATACCATACAAGAGTAGCTAAAAGCACCAAGAATGCACCAAGAACACCAAGAGATCCTCCAAAGCTTCACTTTATTGCTCCAAGAAAGGTTACCAAATGGCACCAAAATTACAAGAGAAAAATGGGAGAGAATGGGAGAGAGTGGGAGAGATTTTGGCATAATAGAGTTGTTGTGAAAACTCATGTCAAAATGAGGAGGGAGGGCTTCTTTTTAAATGAGGGAGAGAGGAGAGACTCATCTTGGATGAGTTACAAGTGTCACCCATCCAAGAGAGAGAGAACAAGTCAAGGATGACGCACTTTTAGGGTTTTGGTAGTGAGTTAAGGTTTGAGGCTAAGTTGCACGAAACGAGGAAACGTTTATAAGTTTCCGAAACCGGGACGGTACAAAACAGGCCCCCAAAAAATGGAAACGTCGGGGGAAACGCCGTATATAAAAAAACTAATATATATATATATATAGTTTTTTTTAAAATAAGACATTATATTGCAAGAAAAACATAATGATGCAAAAAAAATGCAAGAAAAACATAGAAAATGCAAAAAAAATATATAATTGACTGTTTAGGGGGCCCACGACCCATTTTTTTTTCTTATTTCACCTCAAAGACGCTCGAAACGTCGGTCGTACAGGCCGGTACGGCCAAGAAACGTCGTCGATCATACCATACGGCGTTTCCAAATCGAGAAACGCCGTACGGTATGGTCGACAGGGTTTCCTAACTGTACCGTACCCATACCGGCATTTCGTTTCGAGGGGGTACCGTTTCCTGCAACTTGGGTTTGAGGGGTGAGGTGTGAAGGGGGAAAACCCCTTTCCTCTTTTTCAAACATGAGGTTAGGTTATAGGAAGGGCGCACTTAGGATTTTAGGCATTTTTTCACTTTAATTTTTACTGTCCCCTAAGTTCATGAAGAAGGGGTACCCGTACCAGCGTTTCGTTTCGTTTCGAGGGGGGTATCGTTTCCTGCAACTTGGGTTTGAGGGGTGAGGTGTGAAGGGGGAAAACCCCTTTGCTCTTTTTCAAACATGAGGTTAGGTTATAAGAAGGGCGCACTTAGGATTTTAGGCATTTTTTCACTTTAATTTTTACTTTCCCCTAAGTTCATGAAGAAGGGGGGTGCACTTTTCACTAGGGAGACCCACTTTTGGTTGTTGACTTAGCATGGGGGGTCTTCTAAGTCGATTTTCACTCTTCCAACTTAGGAAATATATTAGAAATCATTTCTCCACTCTCTCTCATGACTTTAGACACTTTCACAATTTTTTGGCTTTTTACCTTAGCCAATTATTTGCTAACTTTTGACTAACTTGAACTCCTCATGGACAATGACCTAGCAAAACTTGTCCAATTGAGCTTAAATTTGATCCAAAGGTGTAGGGGGTCATAAGACATTTGATTTGAGTACTCACACCCCTATACAAAATCCATAAGGACCAAATTTTTACATTTTTCATCAAAAATAACTAAAATTTCCAATTTACGAAAAAAATTAATTATAAAAAAAATCCTATCAAAACCTAACGGAATTCCGCAAGACTCTAGGCGATGTCTAACATGGTCATTTACAACATCTTCAGACCTTAGTCACCCACTGGGCTTGATCATTAAAACGCCTTTCACCACTTTGGAGGACTATTGAGTGAAAAACTCAAGAGCAATTAAAATCG
>ML797665.1:75252-95268 GCA_009831015.1 Picea engelmannii
ATACTGTAATGCACAGTGAAATACCTAGATGGTATCTCCGATAGGCTAGGGTGTGTCTCTCAACACCGAAACCGATCAATGGTGGTGGTTTCCTCCAGAAATCCACAAAACAACAAGTGGATCGATTTCCTCCTCCTCTGAAAATATCTCAACATCAAATTATAACATAATTTCGAATTAGGTTGCTTTACCCTTTCTTTATAGCTTCCCGAAACCCTAATTCGTTGTTGACCTTTTCCCTCCATGTGACTATTACTTTATTTTGTTATTCTTTGATTAAAATGGTTAATTAATTAATTAATTAACCATTTTACCTCTAAAAAATGATTTATTCATCCTTATGGCTTCTCCGGCCACTAAAAGTCACTTATCATCGTCTTATCCTGTAATGCTCTTCCTCCCAATTCCGATGAGCTATTACACTAAGAGGTTTCTCCAAGTAATATGCCCATTATGACCTTCTTAGTGAATTTAATTAAGATATGACCCATAATAACTCAAAATTATGAAAATCGTTGGAATGCAACGGAACCAAAGCCAAGCTGTGTGGAATGGATCATGATGATGAACGATGCAAGTCGGGCCCAATAAAACCCCTCAATATCTCCCGAACTCTCTGTCACCCCTATCTGGCTACTCGGGTAGGCATAGCACTCTGAAATGTTCTAATGTTATAATGTCCCAAAATGGGGACATTATAGGAGCCAGGAATGCGCATGTTTGCAAGTTGAGACGAGCCTTGTATGGGCTCAAGAAGGCACCTCGAGCATGGTACTCAAGGATCGACATTTATTTGAAATTTGAGAGAGATGGGATTCCAGCGGAGTGAGGCTGATTCGAACCTCTATTTTCTAGCAGGTAAGTTGCCTCTCATACTGGTACTTTATGTTGATGATCTCTTTCTTGCTGGAGATGAGCAGTTGATTGCAGACTACAAGGCTAACCTTGCAACAGAGTTCGAGATGAAAGACCTTGGTTTGATGTACTACTTCCTTGGTCTCGAGGTTTGGCATAATCAAAAGGTCCGTCTATAGCTCAAAAAAATTTGAAAGTTCACCAAGGCCAAAAAGACCATATCTGACAATTTACAAGGAAAACCTATGAGAGCTTTTACGGAAAATAACTATTTGAATAACTGCCTACAATAACAAAACCTTCTTATTACTTTCTTTGGGGAAAATAAATACTTTAATAACTGCCCATAATAACAAAACTTTCTTACTACTTTCTCATCGGTGCTGCATCCCTCTTTGCTGTAATGTTTTGGGGGAGAATCATGAGTGCTTTGAAATGAGAGAAAGAACAAACATTTTCTATTGGGAAATTCATTTTCTTTGAAAGGAAGCTTTCCCAAAAGAAATGGCCATATTTGTCTCATAGAAGGATTTTTTTATTTGAAAACGCCCAGGTCCATTTTGTATCAAGCCCTGAAAATATTTGGACCAAAGAATTTGCTAACCAAAATGAATGGTAGAATTCATGAATTTTTATTCTTTTGGATGATTTCAGCAAGTAGACATCATGGAAACGTAGAAGTATAGAAATTTGATTGCTCAAGATTGCTGGTTCAGAAATATGTATATATGTATACCTATATGCAGGTTCTTTCTTGTGACACAAGCATGCCAATTCTACATTGGGATGGCATTCATGTAAACAAAATTTAAGGTTGAGAAGACTGTCTCCCACTTGTATTCAATTATTTCACTCAACAAATCATGCCAGCCTTGATAAACCACGTTCTTGGCGATGCATTTAATTTGGTAATGTCTTTTAAACTTAAAATAAACTCTCCCATCAATCACATCTGAATGCTAAATCAACTCTTAGATATCCCTACACTTGTGGATCTGCGCAAATTTCCCTTGTCTCAAGCCTTCTCACTTACACTGTTTTTGTGTCAATCCATTGAACAACTTTAGAAAGTTACTGGTTTCAAAGTTCTTATCAGATTTCAGAAAGTTAAATTAAAGCAGTTGCATGTGTAATAAGCACAATTGGTGCTATCATGAAAGTAACACAAATATGTGTGTAACCTATGATTATATATTGAATAATGAATGAAATATGGGTTTACAATACCTCTCATGACTGTATATAGATTCATTGACTAGTCATGAGTGTGAAGGAGTATGATCATTATTATTATTATTATTATTTATGTTTGTTACATTGCCTCCCCTTCCAGATGCTTCGTCCTTAAAGCATTACAAAAAAGGATAATGCTGGGGTTCAAATCTCCCTGTAACACATTGGTATTGGGCACGTACTGTAATCCTGAAGTGAATGCAGTCTGATGTTTTGCACCCTTTCTTACCACACAATGGGAATTTACAACAGCCCATAACATCCTCATCCTCGTTCTGAGACTCAGTAAGATGTTCAAACACACAAGCAATGTCTGCATGTATATCTAAATCTTTGAGAGTATCAGCTAATGGCTTATTATTAATGAGTATATCTTTCATAACGCAAAGGCCCTTTTCAAGAACCTTGAAGTTATGTCCCTCCTGCAATTGGAATTCTAGTAAATGTCTCTCACTAACACGACCATCATCAAGCGTCGCAATTTCTTTATCCATACATAGAATTACCCCATTAACCAGTGATTCTGCATAATGAGCATCGTGCCGAATAGCAATTCCATTATTCAAATCTTTACTGCTGATATCCATCAATTTTAAAAGAGATCACTTACACAGGACAAAGAAATACGTGCCAATGGTTTTGGTTAAAAGAGTGATTCGAAAGACATGCATATTGTCCACAACCATCTCAAAAAATTCACTAAACAATCACAACACAACCGACTCATTTTTAATATAACCATCATTCTGATTATAAGCATCAGAGAGAATGAATATTAACCTTAAAGAAACTGAACATCCCATGCAAGTTTTCTCCAACGATGTCAAATGATCTAATTCCAGTGACATCAATAGCCCTCGCAATTTCCCTACAGGCATCCAAAGCACCTTTCCTTATCTCTTTTCCTTCTCGGTTGTCCTTGTCTATTGATTTGCCTATTGATTTGCTGTAAAGAAGTGTGTATCTGTATCAGTAACGAGTTTGTGTAAATATCTGAACCCATTTAAACATCTGAATGCCTTTACGTTCTCATCACTAAACACACTATACAGCCACAGAAGACTAATTTTATTCCACATCCTCAACCAGTATTGTTTTTCTAAACTCGAACCCCTCTGAAACACAATCACACAATGTGTTCTAATGTTTTTTCATCTGTCCCTCATTCAGAATTTTAGTATAGTTTGCAATTACGACAAAATCTGCACTATATTGATCCACCAGTAATTGGACAAAGTAGTAATCAAACTTGTCACTGATGACGTCCTTGAATCTCTCAGTATTTTCTATTTTAACTCGCTTTAACTCATCTTGTTCGTTAATGGAATCTTCATGAGTCCGTCTTTTGTTGTGGATCTTATTTATGGGCTATTTTTGTGACTCGGATTCTGAAGAAGAGACTGGTAAAATTATTCATCAACTTAACTTCCTTAACGATTTACTGTAGGTTTTCTTCCCTCATCTCCTTCTTAACATTCATGCCTTTCTCTGTTGACGAAGACCAGCCATCGAGTCCTTGTACAAGAACATCAACAGGAATGCTATCTTGGTTTGAAGGAAAAATTTATTCCTTTCCATCAGCGATTCTACTAAGTGTTTCTAGGGTTTCCATGGGAATGGAATCCAGACCCTTGGAAATCTTTTTGGTGTCACGTAAAGGACGAATAACATTGTTTTCATCTTCCTGCCCAGGTGGCGTCACTCCGGAAAGCCTCAAAATCTCCATCATAATACCTTTATCAGTTTCTTCGAGAGCTGCCTCCAACACGATTTCCGGCGGCGGTGGTGTAGCTGGTGGAAGGATCTATTGCTGTTGATGCTGATATGTTTGCTGGTGTGGAGTGACAAGTTGGATAATTTGTGTGAAAAGAATTTCCTTTGAATTTAATGGCCTCTGGCAGTATTGGCAAAGAAGATATCTATTTTCAACAGTCCTCATGTACTCGTATCTAGTTCTACAAAAAGGACATATAGTCCAGAAGGTTAGACCACCGTTTGATCATTCTTGTTGTTGCAGTGCATAGAAGTTACCATTTGTGGAATTCATAGCTTCCCACGAATTGGCCCAAGACAGGCTCTCATACCAATGTAGTAAGCACAGTTAAATCTATTACAAAATTAACATAGAGATGTGTATAATGTATAATATATATTTTGAATAATAAATGATGGGTTTACAATAAGCACAGTTAAATCTATTACAAAATTAACATAGAGATGTGTGTAATGTATAATACATATTTTGAATAATGAATGATGGGTTTACAATAACTCTCATGATAGCATATAAATTCATTGCCTAGTCACTAGTGTGAAGGGATATGACCTTCGATGCTTGATTATTATTATTATTACTATTTATGTTTGTTACAGAGTGTTCTTAGAGCAGCAAGCTCGAATTCAAAAGATCTTAGAAATGAGTGTCACGATATTTCTTCGGAGCATTACATTTGACCCATTTTCACATCAAGGCATAGCTTATTTATTGAATGGCACGGGAAAAATATTGACTGTCAAGAATAAGCAACAATGAGAACATAGAATCTTTGACTGGATCATTGCATTGTAAAGGAAAGTCATCTTACCACTCTCCGAAGTAAAGGCTCCAAAGCTGAACAGAACTTCTGTACAGTCGCATTCAGAGCTTCAGCTCTTGCACTGTGATAAGAAAAAAATCACTATCAGAAATTAATACTTTGAAATTCCAAGAAGATGCCTCAGATTGCACATCCGGTGTTAATGTTTGATGATACAATATCCCTGAAATTAAAATAACTAGGAACTTAAACAAAAGGGAACCATCATCATTCAGTTACTCTGCCACAGGATGTTTGAACCAAAGTTTGTAGGGGCACATAACATGGGAATCAAACCCATGACCAGAAATGATAATTCTCCCACACAAATCACCGAATTAAATGCAATTCATATTCAGAAACACCCATTTGGAACATATTGGCCCATGGGACTATTTAAAATGTTCTCATCTTCATTATTGGATTCTCTGATTAAATGAAAATACGCATTTCATGAAGTTGCTGCTGCAGTGTGAGATCGTTGCCTCAATAAATCAAAAGGTTGTATACCCAGACTCCCTAAAGGACACAAAATGATAAAGCTCCTATTATTGGGCACACCAACCGAGAGTTTTGGGGACTTAGTTGTGTTAGTAAACTGATCCATGGAAATACAATCAGAACTCGATAGTTAAGAATTGTCTCCCACTAACCCTGGACTAGCACAGACACATATAAACCAAGGTCTGATATGTATTCCGAGATTGCATATCTCAAATTCCACTACTTAATACACCAACCATTTTTGTGAACTCGAGATAGAAATTCCCAACCTCAAAGTGTATATCGAACCCAGGTTTAGATAGGTCTGTCCTAGTACCAATATTCAATGCACCCAATCCATGGTTAAGAATTGCCTCCCACTAACCCCTGGACTAGCACAGAGTCCAAACCCATGTAAACCAAGGTCTAATATACACTTCGAGGTTGCATATCTCAAATTCCAATGTTTAATACATTGACCATTTTTGTGAACTCAATATAGAAATTCCCAACCTCAAGGTGCATACCAAACCTGGATTTAGATAAGTCTGTGCTAACGCCCATATTCGACACAGCCAATGCATCATATAGAGTCAATAGACCGTTACACTTTTGTGTGACGGATTACAGAAACCCATTGTGCCATGTTGCAGCAATTAACAATATAATATATTCTTTTGCAATCAATAACAACCTAATACATTTCATTGCAGCCGAAAAACAACTCTGAAAACTTTCTCTTTACAAATTATGGATGTTTCTCTTTTCTTGTTCTTTAACGTTCAATTCATGAACAAATTGAAACCATGTTGTATTTGATCATTGGTAGTAATCGTCCAAGTAAATATATTTGCTTGAACTTTGTTAAAAACTTTACAAAAAGAGACTGGGAGATAGACACACAGCAAAACAAAACTACAGAAAGGCAGAAATAAAAGACCTGCCCGCCCTAAAATAACTCGATAAATGACCTGATACTTACGCTCCAAATGCAGGGGGGCGGGGGCGCTTTTCTTCAGGCGAGCCTGCGTCAGGCAGCTCATTCTCCAGAATTCGCTTCTGGGCCATTAAGAACTCCAGAGATAAAATCCTTGCAGCTGGTAAAGACCGTCTTCAGGCCATCTAAAATCAGCCCATCACAATATATCAGATGATAAAGACAATTTGATTCAAATATCCAGTTCAGGCTTGTTCACAATAACGAGAATGCCTGGAGCTCCCAGAATTCTGAAAGAGAGAAGGGAACTTCAATGTGTCGGAAGGTTTAAAGGCAGAATAGGTTGGTTAATATGACTGGATGTACATCACCCTCTGGGTGGGTGGATGGCCCCAGGAAACACCGTGTGGTCCCTTCAAAAACGCGTTTACGAGTACTCCTCATCTATCGTTTTCATGCTCCCTTCCAATTTAAGTCGTGAGATTGATTTACATGGTTTTTTGAGATTTTAATTTTGAATTTAAGTGACAAAGTTTAAACATTGCTATTGAGATTTTAATTTTGAATAAGTTTAAACACAATAATTTTGAATTTAAGTGACAAAGTTTAAACATTTAAACATTACTATTGTTGTTGTTCTTTTCAACAGTAAATGTAGCGGGCTCTTCTTGTTATGCTTAAAGTTGTTAACCAATTTATTTATAAAACTAATCTCAATTAAAATTACTAAATATCCATATTTTTATTATAATTTAAAAAATTTAGATAAAATGTTATTACTTAAATTATATAATCAAATTTCCACATATTTATTGCATATTTATTTATATCAATGAAGATATTAATTTAAAAAAAAAAAAAAAAATTATATAAAAAAATTATTTCACTTAAATATAAATATCTACACTTAAATATAAATATCTAAACTTTAAATATGTATATTTTAACGTGATGACCATCCATTATTAATTAATATCAATTTAAATAAATATTAATGTTATAATACATTATATTCATATTAGATATCCTATTTAAATTAATCAAGTATTATATATAATAATAATAATAATAATAATCTATTTTTATGGTCACAGTCAAGCTAGCACACCAAATTGGTGTATGAGACCCCTTTGTTTGTGAGACAAGGGATTCCCCTCCGCTCAGCGATTTCACTGATAAAGTCTACAAAAATATAAAAACCAGAAAGAACAAACCATTGTTATCTCATTCAAACCATCGTTATCTCATTCAATATATAAAATTAATCAACTTCTCATTATATAAAAAAGTTAAATTTCTTTTGTTATAATTTATCAAATTGTTCGTTTTTTTAAAACATTTCCATTTTATTATAAAATTGTTCTAATTTTTAAAACACTTCCATTTTATTATATTACAAGTTACATTTTTCAGCTCATAATATGTGCATTATAAAATTTAAATGATTTGATTAAGTAACTAGTTGAGTAGCTTGTCAACTTTGATCGTTGCTACTGTAACTTTCAAGCATGTTAAGGTGATATGAGAATTTTAAACAAGTAACTCACATAAAGAAATACTTTAACAATACATTCCATCGCTAACTATTTTACATCATAAAAATTATTTAAATTATTATTTTCTTTTATTAGTAAAATTAGTGTAACTTTCAAACATGAAAATTTCAAACAAATAACTTCACATAAAAAAATACCTTAACAATATACTCCATCACCAACTATTTTACATCATAAAAATTATTTTAAATTACATATTTAAATTATTGTTAATATATCAAAAATTAATAGAAAAAATATTTTTTAATCGAAAATTATAAAAAAAAATTAACTGGTTCCCACTTTATCAGGGATGCATCAATATTATGTTTCCAAAGATGTACTCGCTTGTAACGGAACTCTTGAAGATACTCCACGTCCGATAAATATCTCTGACTGAATGTTAGCCATGGGCACCAGGCCATATCACCAGCCTCTGTCCTGCAGTATTTTGATGGCACGTTAGTTACTGCTTGGATTTTCTAAATAAAGTATATACTCACTACTGACCTAACCTGCTACTTTGGATTTTCTAAATAAAGTATATACTCACTACTGACCTAACATGCTACTTKGRATTTTTAAATTTTTCATGATATTATGGGAAAATACAAAAACTTATATTTAATTTTTTCAATATAACATGATTATGGGATGAATTATTATTTGTATTTTAAAATATTCGTTATAAACCATTTTTTTAATTTTTTCATTTATCAAAATTATAATTATTTAGAAACTTAAACATATATATTTTTAAAGAAATTCAATAAGTTTTTCAAGCACATAAATACAATTTTAAAAAATTCAAGTAATTGTTTTACTTTTCTTAAAATTCCTTTCTTAAAATTCCTAATACACCAAATTTGATTTATGTAACCATCATCATATCTAAATGATTAATTTTTTTTTWAAATTATGTTAAATGATGTATTTATTTTGTATCTCAAAAAACTCAAAAAAAAAAAAAAAAATGTGGTAGTTAAATATAGATATGTGTAGTGTCTTTTATGTACATATATAGATCCAATTCCATTGTTATATTCTTTTCAAATCTTATTTAAAAAAATTAACTCAAATACTTAGAATATGGAACTTTTTATTACTGATTAAAGTTCAATTTTCATGATCATTTCATTTAGCAAGTTTAGATAGTGATGGGGGTATTTGGAGATAATGGTCAAATGTGTGTTCTCCTTAATGCCTATCAAAACTAAAGCTTAACCCATGTTCTCCTTAATACCTACCAAAACTTTAGTCAACAGGAATGTCAATTCATAAAGGCCATAGGTTTTCATTATGGAGACTATGTTCACAGGCAAGGTCACAGACTTTCCAGGATTGGAATTACTACAACTATATCGCGGCTGCAAGCTACTGATTGTCGTTGCAATATTAATATGGCTTGCTTATGCCCCTGTTGCCTTTTCACCCCGGCTCAAGAGTCCCCCATAACAGACCGAAATCAAGTTGCAGAAGCAAGGGTGGTAGAGACAGTTTAAGTTGAAGCATCACCCCCCCGGGCACCAAGCGTAGGGCAGGGGCGGGTCACAACAAAGTAAACACCCAACCAAATAATAGAGAGAAACAGTAGGAGGTTTTTATATTGACTTCTCCCTTCCATCGAGCTTGCTACGACCTTCCTTCTGTCTGCTACTGAAACTCGGGCTCTAGTGGTCAATAATTGGATCTTCAATCAAACTGTACCTATTGAATGAAATCCCTGCCTGATTGACTTTATGCCTCTAATGCGTGCTCAGATGTAGGTTCACCTGGCTCTGTTTTTGCTTGGTCAATTAGGGCAACAATTAGGGAGGGAAGGGCAACTGAATATAATGTGTATGGATATGAGTAAACAAGAGAAATTGCACTACTTAAACCACCCATAACTGTCGTGGCTAGTGGTGCTTCTTTGTGACTAGGTAGAGGTCAACTACTTATGCTGATGTTTTTGTTTATATCTCTGCTTTTGTTGATATTGCCTTTGCTACTAGCTCTTCCGCCACTATTAATAAGAACTTACCCTGCATCTTCCTCTTTTTATAACCTGATCTACCCCTCCTATATAACCTGAGTCCCGCTGCACCTTCCTGAATATAGACTGACTCACCTCGATCTGAGGACCATTGGTTAAGGGTAAACATAAACCCCTCTGCAAGCAACTGCGATATAGTTGTATGTTGGTCAAGGTGGTCGAAATGGAAGGGATGCAGACTCGGATCCTTTTACCTTTACATCATCCCTATGACGTGTTGTGATAATGTACCTTATACAATGATAATGTGGAGATGAAGGTCAGAACTCCTCACAGATCAACTACAAGAAAAGCATAGTTTTAATTGATAATTTATTTTTTACTCATACTCACAAGTACAAGGTACAAGTACAAGGTCTCAAGTTTCACACCACTTGCATAGGTTTGTGACATCTTCATTTACATAAGACAAAACATTAAGGAAGCAGGTACTTTTTCAAACACTCTAGTCTGGTGCTCTGGTTAAGGACTCGCATCCACAAGTATGAGATCCCAAGTTCCACCCTACATGCACCCTTCCTAGGTATGTAAAATGTTTGCTTACATATAAACAAAACATTGAGGAAGTAGGTACCTTGCCATACATCCTAGTCTGATGTTTTGGTTAAGAATTTATACCCACAAGTACAAATTCTAAAAAGGTATAATTTCTCAAGTATTGTAATAAAATGTTAGCTATTGAAAGTTTGACCAATTTAAAGTGTGTATAATTATGGAATTTGGATGACCACTTGATCCGGATTTAGGAGCGGAACGAATTGATTAATAGAATGAATACAATAAACACAGAGATATGAAGAATAACACAAATATCCAGTGAACAATATCTTCTATTAAATAATGAAATAGGATGAAACTTTAAAACTATAGAACTAAAACTTGCTCCAATGGTGGTAGCTTATCTCTGAGAAGAGATGTGGATGCTACGCGCATTCGTCCAAGCAAAATGGATTACAATGAGGATCCATAGGCCTTTTTGATATTACTCATGAATGCCAAAACCCTAGACATCCAAAAACCTAACCCTAGAAAGTGAAACGCCAAAAGTCATGTGGGCCCTATGGGTAAGTTGGTGTAATTTGGTACCTCAACTTCCTAGGGTCGTAACTTTTGCATACGACCTCCATTTTAGGCGTGTGATAGCCCGTTGGAAAGGTCTTTCAGAGAACTACACATTCTGTCATCAAACTCTAACTTTGTTTACAATTTGATTGTGGCGAGCCAAAAAAATAACGTTTAGGGCCCCGAAACGGCCCCGAAAGTACAACAAGATGTGTTGACATGAAAACATACAAAATAAGCCAATTGGATTAGGCGAGAGGCCACTCGTATCCACTTGGACAATGTGTGGGGCTTCAAACAGCCCCAGAAGTGTAGAACTCACAATTACAAAGCAGTACAGAAGACTGTGTTGAACAAAAATGGACACGAGGAGCCAGTTGGAATAGGTGGGTGGCCACCAATATCCATCTGGATCAATCCTCCCCCCTTAGGAAGCAATAGTATCCATTGCATTGAGTTCCCCCATCATGTGAGGAAACTTCTGCTGGATTTGGCCCCAGGTGAGCCACTTGCCTTGGTGTAGGATTTGCCCTGCCTTGACAACCCGATAAAGTCGAATCTATTGTTGGCAAGTGCCCTTGACCTGTGTGTCCACTATCTAATCAGTGGATGCTTGTTCCATGCAGTCATGGTTGAGATCTATGGGTGTCAGTTGTTATGCAATCTCAGAGGTGTCCAATAATGGTGGAAAATATGGCCGAAGGATGTCCACATTGAATATTGGATGCAGACCAAGGAAGGGTGGAGTGTTGAGCTCAAAAGCATTGCTACCCACCGCCTTGGTGATGGTATAAGGCCCATGACAAAGTGGGAGAAGCTTCCGATGGGGCCTGGTGAGACACTCCTTCTCCAGATGTAGCCAGACTTTGTCGCCAACCTGAAACTGGTGTGGTACCCTGTGTTGATCATGGCGTTGCTTGTACTTAGCATTGGATTTCTGCAAAATCTCCTAAACCTGTTAGCGGATGTGTTGAATCTGCTCAATGAATCTGGTGGCTTTGTCGATCGTAGACTGATCAGGGGAAGAGTCTATCTATGCGGTGGCAAGAGGAAGTGAAACATCAATGGGTCCCAAGGGTTGGAATCCCAGACCCACCTGAAATGGGCTATGGCCAGTGGAACTATGGAGAGCCATGTTGTAACTGTGTTGGACATATGGGAGACTCTTGTCCCATGTACGCGGATGCTTAGAATTGTACATGCACAGGATGTGCACAATCATCCGATTGACAACCTCTATTTAGCCATCGGTTTGGGGGTGGAAAGCAATGGATTTGGTGAGCTTGGTGTACAACAGAGACCAAAGACTCAACAAAAAGGTGTTGAGGAACCAACTATCTCATTCGAAGATGATGGTCTGTGGTATCCCAAAGTGGACCCACACTCGTTAGAAGAAGAGCTTGGCAGTATCTACCGCTATGACATTCTTCTTACAGGCTGTGAGGATGGCCATCTTTGAAAACCGTTCAACGACCACGAATACGCAGTAATTTCTTTGTTTGGTGGACGACAAGCCAGACATGTAATCCATTGAGATGGATTCCCAAGGCTTCTCGAGAATAGGAAGAGGGGCGTATAAGCCTTGCTTCTTGATGGTTGGTTTGGTAATGGCATAAGCAGTGCAAGATCTGATATACTTACTAACGTCTTGCCAAAGTTTCGACCAATAAAAATGTTTCTGAAGAATGACCATAGTTTTCTCTATGCCAAAATGTCCTGCCACCCGACTGTAGTGGGCTTCCCAAATCAACTTTGCACGCTCGCTTGTAGGAACACAGAGATGGACCAGGTGGCATAAGAATATGTCCTGAATATGAAAATCAGTGACAGTTGTGCCTGTACCCAAGAGCTGGTAGGTGTTGGTGAAGTCTAGATCTTGATGATAAAGTTGGGGCCACTCAGATGCTTCATGTGCACAATAATGGAGCACAGTGGTGAGTGCAGCCACAGAAGTTCGATTGAGGCGGTCAACAACACGATTGGAGATACTTGTCTTAAACTTGATGTTGAGATGGAACTGCTACAGGTAGGTGGACCACTTTTGATGGAGGTCATTCTGCAATTTCCCCTGTGTCAGTATGAACTGCAGAGGCTTGTGATTAGTGTGTATGATTGTCTCTTTCTCCAGAATGTAGTGTTTCCATTGACGACAATCTTGTATAATAAAATACATTTCCTTGTCATGGGTGGGGTATTTCTAGACAATATCGGAGAGTGTCTCACTATGGTATGCCATTGGATGCCCGTGTTGAGTGAGAACTGCGCCCACAACATAGTCGGATGCATCAGTCTCAATCTCAAATGGTTGTTGCAGATCAAGCAAGGAGAGTACTGGGGCTGAGCACAAGCGATGCTTTAGATCATCGAATGCTCGTTGTTGCTCCTCCCCCCCCCCACAAACTTGGCCTTACCACCTCCCTTGGTCACCTGGCTGAGGGACCATGCAATATGGGAGAATCCCAACACAAACCGTCAGTAAAAGTTAGCTAGTCCCAAAAAGCTTCGAAGCTCGGTCAGTGTGGTCAGGGTTGGCTAGTCACAGATGACTTGGATCTTAGTTGGATCAACATGTACCCCATGCTCATCAACAATGTATCCCAAGTATTGAACCATGTTCATACCAAAAGAGCATTTTTCCAAGTTGGCATAAAGCTTGTGCTGTCGCAGAGTGCTCAAAACCTGCAGAATATGTCGCATGTGCTCCTCCCACGTTCTGCTAAAGATGAGGATGTCATTCAAATATTCTACCAAAAAGGAGTTGGTTAAGGGTCTCAATATATCATCCATAAATCTCATGAAAGTGGTTGGTGCATTTGTTAAGCCAAAGGGCATGACTAGCCATTCGTAGAGACCTTCTTTAGACTTGAAGGTTGTCTTCCATACATCAGTTGGTTCGATGGGAACCTGGTGATAGCTAGACTTTAGGTCAATCTTGCTCAAGAAATTGGCCCCCTTGAGTTGGTCAAGAAGGTCATCAACCTTGGGAATGGGGTAGTGGTTCCTAACTGTGATTTTGTTTAAAGCTCTATAATCAATGCAGAGTTGCCAAGTCCTATCCTTCTGCACCAGTACAATCGGGCTTCCGCAAGGGGAGGAGTTGGGTCTAATGTGCCCCTTTTGAAGAAGCTCATGAATCTAATGCCTGATTTCATCATTCTCCATCACCGAACGCCGATAGACTGGTCCATTAGGTAGAGGTGGGTTGGGGGTTAGATCAATTGGATGCTTGACTTGGCAGTGTGTCAGTACCCCTGTAGGTGAGGAGAAGATGTCTTTGTATTCTTCCACGATCCCATCCACTTGATGCTGCTGCAAAGAGAGGCGTTGTGTAGAGGCCACGGATGTGGCAGTGACCTTTTGCTTGCTCTGAACACAGATCACAAAGAAGACAAACTTCCCGGTCTGTGAAATGACCTTACTACATTGCTTAGCAGAGATTAAAGAAATAGCAGTAGGCGGCGCTACCTCTGGGATCATGTACAATTGTCTACCCAAAGTAATAATAACACTGTGGGGTCTAAACTCATACAAAGCATGACGCTTCCACAAATATGGTTGTCCTAAAAGAACATCACAAACTTCAAGGGGAGAAATATCACACAATATCTCATCTTTGAAAGGCTTGATGTCATAGGGTAGTCGACATTGTTGGCTGGCATGGAGATCTCTTCCTTGGCGAAGCCAGCCAATGGTGTAGGGTTGCGAGTGCAGTGTCGTTGGAAGGGACAACCGCTTGACAACCTCTGTTGAAATCAGGTTCTTCTGACTACCGTTGTCGACAATGAAATGAATTGAAGCCCCCTTGACCCACATTTATGAGTGAAAGAGGCGTTCCCCTTCCTTTGGTTCTTCTGGTTCGCTTGGTCAGACTTTGGTGGTAGTGACAGTGGCACTGGGTTCAACATCGATAATCTGCTTCCCTCCTTCAGGGTTTGACTCATAATTAGAATCGGCCTCTAACTCATAATCCTTTAGCTCGACCACGAGGGACTGCTTGGAGCAACATTCTTCGGTGTTGTGCCAAGGACTTTTATGGTATTCACACCATTTTCTTGTGTCCTTCTTCGTCTTCTCATTGCCCTTCTTATGTAGCGGCTTGGACTGGTTGTCCTGAGGGTGGCCATCTTGACTTGGTCCCTTGCTGTGTGGGTTGGGGTTGCCTTTGCCCTGCTTCGGCTGTGAGGGGTTTGCAGATCCAAACTCTCGTCGTTTCTGCTTAAATTTCTGCTCGATATTGACAACATATCTATAAGTCATGCCCAATGAGGCAATGCCCAGGAAATCCATTTATGTTTGAATGTATCTATGCAAACATCCGTGGTATTTGAGCACCAGATGACGCTCAGAGTCTTTGATACCCAATTTGGTGCATAGGGTATGGAAATTATTGGTGAAGTCTAGTACTATCTGGTCCCTTTCTTGATGTAGGGTGGTCCATCTGGTGTACTGGTCCTTGTAGCTTCCAACAGGGTAGTATTGTTCTTTAATGGCATCCCGGAAAGAATCCCATGTAGGGGCCACCACAAATAATGCAGATTCCTCCATAGCCCTTTGCTTTGAGTAAGTATCCCACCAGTCTTTAACACGGGGAATGGCCTTGAGGAGTGCAAAAGTGATATTTTCCCTATCGAAAAAATTGTGGATCGAAAAATATCCTTCGAGCAGATTCAACCATTTATCTACAACATCCGCATCTATCAGTCCTTCAAACAATGGAATATCAAAATTTACCTATACCTTTAAGGGGGTTGCATGGCCGCTTGATGAATATGCTTCTCATGTGGGCAACCGTCGAAGGATCTGCGCGAAGTTGTCCATCGTTCCGTTCCTTTGTCGCGTGAGGGCTTCCTCGAGCAACATTTTAATAGGATCTCCTACTCCATCATATTTCTTTTCGTATCCCATGGGTTGTTGTCGGGCTCGGCGTGGTCGATCTTGCAATGGCTCGATTGGTTTGAGTCCCAACTTCTTATACCTAGACCTTGTTGGGGACATGCATGAAGAAAAATAAATGAAGAGTAGACTGCTCTTATACCACTGGTCCGGATTTAGGAGTGGAACGAACTGATTAACAGACTGAATACAATAAACATAGAGATATGAAGAATAACACAAATATCAAGTGAACAATATATTATATTAAATAATGAAATAGGTTGAAACTGTAAAACTGCAAAACTGAAACTTGCTCGAATGGTGGTAGCTTATCTCTGAGAAGAGATGTGGCTGCTACGTGCATCCGTCTGAGCATAATGAATTACAATGAGGCTCCAGAGGCCTTTTTGATATTACTCATGAATGCCAAAACCCTAGACATCCAATAACCTAACCCTAGAAGGAGAAACGCACAAATTCATGTGGGCCCTATGGGTAAGTTGGTGTAATTTGGTACCTCAACTTCCCAAGGCAGTAACTTTTGCATACGACCTCTATTTTAGGCGCGTGATAGCCCGTTGGAAAGGTCTTTCAGAGAACTACACATTCCACCATCAAACTCTGACTGCATCTGCGGTTTGATTGTGGCAAGCCAAAAAAAAAAACGTTTAGGGCCCCAAAACGGCCCTGGAAGTACAACAAGATGTGTTGACATGAAAACATACAAAATAAGCCAGTTGGATTAGGCAAGAGGCCACCTGTATCCACCTGGAGGATATGTGGGGCTTCAAACAGCCCTAGAAGTGTAGAACCCATAATTACAAAGCAGTAGAGAAGAACACGCTGAACAAAAACGAACATGAGGAGCCAGTTGAAATAGGTGGGTGGCCACCAATATCCATCTTGATCACCACTACTCAAACAAAACTCAAATACAAGTTTTTCAACATTTGCCAAAAAAATATCAATGCCTTTACGATAACACCAATATTTAGTCAAGAACTTAAATCTTGGAGGTAGTTCAATTCATTATATCATCACTTTAAACTATTTTAAAGGCTAGCTCTTTCATGGCATTCACTTTTGATTCACACAACTCAAAGTTTGTTCTCACCGATTAAGAAGAAAGGTTGGTTATCCCTTACTTTATGATCAACATATATATAAATGATGTAACAAAGAGTTTGAATTGAAAGAACAATTAATTTTTCTCATACTCAGCTTATCACAAGATATGTAATGTTATTTCTTTTCTAGAAGACCTAGAAGGCCTAGAAGTGTAAGATTGTGAATCATTATAAAGACCAAAAGTGTGTGTCTATTTCATTAAAGAGCTTACTCAATTTTGAAAAAATATATTACATACTCTAGATACAACACCATTTGGAACTCTTATTTCTCACTATTCAAACAAGTGCATCAGGCTGCGATATACTGCCTCCGAAGATAATAAAAGAAATTTTACTCAAATCTATGTAAACTTACTGAGTTTCCTTTGCCTTTGAGGTTTCCCATTCCCCTCAGAGGGTGTGCAAGTGCTTTAGCTCGTTCCTATAATTAAAATATGTCATTTCAAAAAAACTTAAATTTATTTTGGATCCCATCGTTTCTATCATATGTCTCCATAAGCATCTGGTTTTTTGAATAGCAGTTTTTAGTATATAGTGGAGGTTTTGTGTTTGTAGAGATTGTCCTAACAATTTTAACCGTATGCCAAATCACGTCTGCCAAAAAAACGAATGGTTGTCTGCCCCACCAATGTCAGTGCCTGAACAAGTTTGCCACCAGATCCATTGGGTTTCTAACCCCGTAGCTATCAATTAACTTACCAAAAGAATTAAAAATGGTTTCATAACTGCACATTTGGAAAAATGAAAAAAGAAAATWAAAAAAAGAGAGTCTTATTTCATAGGTCAATGGTAACTTACCAAAAKAATTAAAAATGGTTTCATAACTACATATTTGGAAAAATAAGAAAATAAAATAATAAAAAGAGTCTTATTTCATAGGTCRATGGATTCATTTCATGTGTGACTTGGTTTATATAGAATTGATGGGTAAAGTGTCTCCATTCAATGTGTTTTGGGAGTTGTGAAAGGGRGCTAATTCAATATGAACATATGTATGGTTTTTATTTTATATTTGTTATAAAATTATTTTATCAATAGAGTTGTACATTATAAGAAAGTGACACTCATATATAGTCATGTCAAAATTAATTTTAAACCTAGAATGAAGTGAATGTTGCAATAACATTATCAATTTATTGACCAATCAAAGGTCATAAAAATACTAATTTTGTTATATTGATTTTTTTTTTTTATTTGTTATGTTTAACATTAAAACTTATACACATTTTTTAAGTGAACATAAAACTAATATAAAAATCAATACTAACTCATTGTTGTATACTACCTCAATGCCTCTGACAATATAATAATAAATAAGAAAAAACACATTGATTTCATTGACTTTTAAAAGAATAATTATGTCAAATATTTCTTATAACCAAGAATTTAAATTTTATTCCAAATATATATTATATAAAGTATTATTTACTTTTTCTCTTCACATCTTTTTTTTCATAAAATTATTATTAAATTCAATATTATATTTTATTCTTATTCTTTTATATCTTTATTTTTCTTCACTTTATAATCTTTCACCACTCCATTTCTCTTTACTTTCCAATACTCGTTTAATTCAATTTAGTTTTTTAAAAATATCAATATCAAAATACAATACTCGTTTAATTCAATTTAATTTTTTATAAATATCAACATTAAAATAAAATAAAATAATATTTATTTATAAATTTTTTTAATGATATATCAAATATCAAACACCAAAGACATGAGATGCCCTACATACCAGAATTGGCAAAACACCAAAGACATGAGATGCCCTACATACCAGAATTGGCAAAAATATGTCAAGGGATAACATATAAGTCATATAATTATACAATAAGAAACATGCCCAAAAAAAACACCAAATTTATTTGGATGTTCTTCATTCTTATGGTATAGAAAGCACTTGTTTTGCATGTAGGACAATTATGAAACATGGACATCCCTTGGTATAAGTTTGGTTTAAATGTACTCTTTCTTGTCATAAATGTATTTCAACATTTTTCATTGGAGCATTTTTCAAAAGTTTTTAACTAAAACTATATCAATATTGTAAATAGGTTTTGTTAGGTTGGTCAAAGTGAGATAGTGTTGTTGTTTTCAGTGTGGTTTATTTATATTTTTTATATGATTTTGTTTTTGTGTTTACTTATATATACTTTAGTATTTACAAAATGTGAATGGGGTTAAGAAATACTTTCAATCAATTTCAACGAAATAAATAAATATAATTGCAATATATTTAAACACATATATATTCTGCATTATATAAGATATTTTGAATACACTATACATTATATATAGGATAGTTATCGTTGTCTTGTATTTAACAAAAACATTTAAAAAAACTATACAATTGTGAATAAATGAGAATCATAAAGAAAAATAATATAAAATATTTACGAAGAATGGGAGTTGACAACTCTTCATAGCTCTAAGGATGGAAGCTAAGGTTTACTCTAGTTGTGTCTTCTCCTTTCACTTTTAGGTTTCACTGCAACTCATTCTTTGGTTGTTAATGTCATGCCTACCTTTATTGTTTCATTGGTGTTGGTGTTATGGAGATCTCATGTTGCCATACCCTCAAACAAAGTTTGGTTGTGGTTTCCCATGGAGGTTATTCAATGACAAGGTGATGAGTCTATGACTAGCTTCATTTCATGGGCTTGTATGTTAGTGGTTGGCAGTTCTATTATTGAGTGTTGCTTTAAGGTTTTACTCTAACTTTTCTATGTTTTTTATGGTTTGTTGGCTTGACTTGTGCATTTTTGGTGGTGTCTGGTGGGTTCTTGGTTTTCTTGTTGGTTATAGTTATTTTTCCTTTGGAGGTAACTTCCTTTGTGGATCGGCTTCTAGGGCCCACGAGCTTTAGAGTGGCTTGGGTGGTTGGTGGATGTAGGGTGTCCGTTCTCATTGCTTTTCTACTCAATAGTGTTGGTAGGGTCTCCTAGGGTTTTTTCCCATTTGGCCCCTTGTGTGCCTAGTTTTTTGTGGTTTTTGACTTATTTTTCTGGCTTCGGAACCCTATATCACCTGGCTCTTGATTTGCTCATCCCTACGTCAGTTGTTGTGCTTGGTTTTCAATTTGAGTAGTTTGTATGATATTAACAAATATGTAATCTTCTATGTTTATCTCTCTAAAAACTTCTTAATAATGCTTGAGGTTGTAGATTTCTTGGGGGTGCTTGAGGTTCTCTTCAGGGGTTTTGTATTTTTAGGTCTTGGTTTCACTATTTATACTTTAGTAATCTGTTATCATGATCAATTCTATTACAACTTTTTATGATTTAGTGTT
>ML797665.1:102439-117705 GCA_009831015.1 Picea engelmannii
GCTTGTATGTGATCTACCTCTACCCTTTTCACTATTATTCATTGTCATGTTAATCCAATTGGCTTATTTTCACCATGACTAGCCCATCATCACTCGCCACAACACTAGTAAGAGCCATTTAGGGCATCTTCGGGGCTAAAAGATGAGTCATTGCAATGTACCAAATGGTTGTTATGCAAAACCATCGCAACTAAAAAAAAAAAAACTCTGAATACTTCATAAGTATCAAAAATATATAAATATTTATATGGTGAATTATGACTACCATTGAAAATTAGATCTATATAGTGCCATCATTATCATAAAATTATTCTATGAAATGTTTACTTTAATTATATATCATGAAAAATTCTTGAAAATAAAGATCATAAATTAAGGTAGATATAAGAACAAAATCTAGTTCTAAAGTAACAATAGAGTCTACAACTATTAACCAAGTAGGAAGCAAGGAGAAAACATTGATTCTTAACATCATAACAACAAAAGACCAATACAATCTAGACCAAAATAAGACAACATTTGTAAAGAAGAGAAAAGAGAGCAAAATAAATGATAATTATGGTTTGTTGAGCTTGTGTGTGATCTACCTCTATCCTTCTCACTATTATTCCCTATCATGTCAATCTACTTGACTTATGTTCGACGTGACTAGCCCATCATCACTTGCCACAACTCCAACAGAATCCATTTAAGGCATCTTCAGGCTCAAAGACGAGTCATTGTAACAACCAAATGGTTGTTATGCAAAACCATTACAACTAAACAAACAAAACTTTTAATAATTCATAAGGATCATAAAATATATAAATATTTATATGGTGAATGATAATTACAATTCACAAATCCCCCGAGGGGCAACTCAATTGGCAAGTGTCGTGATATGAAGTGTTATGTTCGATGATGTTCAGAGTTCAAATCCCCCAGATTTACCCATGCCTGTGGAAGGGGCATATGTATGGCACCTAGAGGTTATAGTGGTAGCGATCGGAATCGACCTCGTGTCACGCGAGTATGAGATCGACCCAATTTCCAATTCCGCCAATCATTACAAAAAAAAAAAAAACCAGATGATTACAATTCACAATTATATATATATATATATATATAGTCACGGAGGTGAGCCACCATGAAAGGGCATCACCATGGTGTCCTAATTATTAGTTTTTAATTAAAAAATATTTTATATATTATATACATAACTTTAACGATATTGATTACATCCATACATGTCACCACCCTCGAAGTAGTTAAAGAAACTAGAAAAGAACTTTAAAGTGTTACACAATATTGTTGATCTATAGATCAATCAATCCATCCTAAGTCAATATTCTTTAGGATCATTCATTAATAGGAATCTTAATGTTGATGTTCAATGTGAACAACTCAAGCACAATGGTCAAAACACCCTTGTAGGGATCTCAAGGGGAAAGGAGGGAATGTAAGATGGATAATGTTTAAATCTCTAAACTTATTCACCACGTTGTTAGGTTTATTAGTTAACTGGGTTATTGTAGTATTTCCCATTAAGGTTACTAGTCCTCCAATTATGTGTGTGGTTTGGTTTTATAACGTGCCTTATTTTAATGGTTGGTTGTTGTTAAATGTTTTGTTAATATGCATATTAGGTTCTAAATGTGTACGCAAGGCTAATGTAAATGTTAATCTCAACTAATAAATGTAGAGAAATTGTTAAAACAATTGTTAATCACTGTCAACCAAATCTAAAAAGGTCAAAATCTAAATTAATATTAGATTATAATGAAAGGAAAACAAGCTATAAAATGTTGTCAAAAATTACAATTAACTTGTTATGTTATAAACAAATTAGCATTGAGATCTAAAGTAAATAAATATGTAATTTTAATGCATGAACCAACAGTTGCTATAAAACAAATAAATCGTGCACATATACAAGAATTTATTCAATAAATAAAAAGACAATGTATTCAAACAACCAAAATAACTGAAATCAAATATTGCACAAGATAGAGAGAGAGAGACGAATTCAAGACAACCCAATAATATATTTATTCATGAAAGTTTTTAGTATAGCCAAATAAACCCTCAAAGTCCCAACAACCAATTTGTCTTCCTTCCAATAGGATGTTTCCAAAACCGTATGTTGTTCACAACAAAGTAAAGCTTAGGCTAAGTGAAGCCTTGTACATCATGAAGCCTTTGCCAACTCCACACCTAGATTGTTTAAAGGGAATCTACAATCATGGCAAAATTAGTCATGTGGAAAATTACAAAAAAATGTATTCATGAAGCAAATAAACAAATATTACCTCCTAAGGGAAGCATATCAACTTTCACCCTTAATGATATACCTTAAGTTGTAGCCTTCCTACCATTGGTAGCATTGTAAGGCTATGAAAGGGATAAGAGAATGAAAAATTGAATGAAGTAGGAGAAGAACAAAAGTTGCACCTACTCTCTCTATCCCCCTCTTTTACAGGTCCCCTTCCTCCTCTTTATATCCTCTTTATAGAAGGCTGAGTGGATAGGTGAACAATCACCCTTGCCTCTTGGTTTTCCTCCGAGAATTCATTTTTGAAGGACTTTAATTTTAAAACTAGAAAGCAAGAACTTAAAATACAAAAGGTCGAACTCTCGGGTCCATAGGCTAATTGAGGGTTCTACCCACTAGTGTGCCCATTTTCCCCAAGTCTGTAGTTTGAACAATATCATTTCATTCAACTTTATTAGCATATTACCCTTACTTTAAAATTGCAAACATGGCATAAAGAAAACCATTGCATCCATCACATGAAACCCATTGATAAGTGTGTGTGTGTGTGTGTGTGTAACTATCAATTGTTGTCCATTTCCACTAATTGGCCATATAAGTTTCAAATTAATAACACATTATTTAGCAAAACATATAGAAGAACCATTCAACTATATTGTTTAGCTATCTAGGACATGTTGAAATTATTGTCATTGATGTCAAAGGATTAATGATGTTATTGATGTCATATTATGCCATTAAAATACATACAACATTTCCAGGATTGATCTTTGTGTGTGTGTGTCTAAAGTATATTAAAAAATGGGTGTATGTGAAAAGGAAAAAAGTGAAATGGTGGTTTCAAACCCATGGGTTTGGGTATTTTTCCCATGGTATTTGAGGTATTTGCCCATGGTATTGGGAATTAATTATTTAATTAAGGGACATGTCCCTTCATGAAGGGTTATGAAAAAGAATAAAAATAGAAAGGATTGAGAGAAAGTGTGAGTGTGAAAAATGGATTAGCAAAGATTGAGTTGTGAAATTAGTTTTGGGTCATCTTGGAAATTTTGTGATAAATTTTCTTCTAGGACGTTTCAGAAGTTGTGAAATTAGTTTTGGGTCATCTTGGAAATTTTGTGATAAATTTTCTTCTAGGACGTTTCAGACCTTGAAATTTGGAAGAGACGAAGGAGAGATCTTGGTGTACATGTGGTACTAATTTCAGATGTTGGTTTGCTACACTTTTGGAGATATGCCCTGTGAAATTTAGGGTTCTTGAATGCTCCTTAAATCAGTTTCAAACAAGTCATCTTGGCACATTCAATATAACTTATTTTTCTGGGTGTTTTAGACCTTGAAACTTTACAGAGACAGAGGAGAGATCTTGGTGTAAATGTGATACAAATTTCAGATTTTGGTTCTCTGTACTTTCAGAGATATGCCCTATTGAAATTATGGTTCTAGAATGCTCATGAAATCAATTTCAAACAGGTCAACTTGGCACTTTGGTTATAACTTATCTTCTGGGATGTATCATACCTTGAAACATTGCAAAAATAGAGGAAATCTCTTGGTGTACATGTGCTACAAATTTTAGATGTTGGTTCTCTATACTTTTGGTGATATGCCTTGTGGAAGTTATGGTTCTTGAATGCTCATGATATCAATTTCAAACAGATCAACTTGGTACTTTCACTATAACATGTTTTATGGGATGTTGCACACCTTGAAATTTTGCAACGACAGAGGGAAGATCTTGGTATACATGTTGTACAAATTTTAGACGTTGGTTTGTTGTACTTTCTGAGATATGCTCTATGTAACACACCTGACCCCTAAATACCCTTTCTAGGGATGGGTCATCAAAATTTTTCTCACTCTAATCATCTCTTCGAGGTCTTCATCCTCTTATACTCGCCCATAGCTTTCTAACGACTGTTATCGGCTCTAATATGACCTCTGGTTTGCAAGATATGGCCTCTCAAAGTTGTTCGGGCGTTATCAGTTGGGGATCACATGGCGGTCGACGTTCGACTCTGAACGCCCCTTTTTCTTACTACACGCATACTCATCGATGTCCCGAATTCCCGGACTCCCAAAGTCCCAAAATCTCTCCACGTGGCTCTGGCCATATGGTGATCGACATTTGGCATTCGACATTCGACATGGAACATCCCTTTTTCTTACTATATGCCTGCTCCCCGAAGTCCTGAAACCTCTCCACATGGCTTTGGTCACCTGGCGGTCAACGTTCAATGTTCGGTGTTGAACGCCCCTTTTTCTTACTGCACACCTACTCACCAAAGTCCCAAAACCTCTACACATGGCTTCGGCCACCTGGCGGTAGGCGTTTGACGTTCGACATTGAACGTCCCTTTTTCTTACTGCACATCTGCTCCATGAAGTCTCGAAATATCTCCACATGGATCCAGCCACATGTACAAACAAGTAAGTGTCAGGGATGACATGCGGCAAGGGCCAAGGGTGACATGTGTCACATTCCAATAGACATATAGGGTCTACGAAATGCACAAATTGAGGTGACACGTGGCTTGTCGATCATGGTTCCACGTCACCCTGATGACATCAGCTTGCAATATCACACCTTACTCACAACCTTCCAACGTCCCTAAGATCTCATGGTCAAGGTGCGTCCACGTAGATCCATGAATCTACGACTCACGTTAATTTGTAACTTTAGGAGTTTTGCGATGCAAACTCCTCTTTGCTTTTGGCGTTAGTCAGCGCTGGACTGACCACGGCCTAGATTTGACGGTTAGAAAAAGTCTCGAACCATCCTTGGATCAACAACTCTTGTCACTTCGAGATTCAGAGCTTATCAACACACCACACCTAAAATTCCCTGGAGTGCCAAGTCTCCAGACTAAAGGATCTAGCGCCACACATCCCTTGTATATCGACGACTGGGATTTACTCTGTCGGTTGTGACTTCCAGAGTCTTCACACTTTGAAGACTCTTGTCCAAATTCCTCCAGAGTTTCAACCCTCCAGACCCGAAATCTCCTGCCACATGGCCTCAACACATGGAAACACTGTCACTCGACACATGGATCCCCACGTGCTCTCAACGTGACACACACATTCCCTCGATCGAACGACCGAGAAGGGTCTTGAAGGATCCATAGATCCATGATCCACATTACTTCGTGACTCTGGCCTTTGGGGGTTTTTTCGTTACAACACCCCTATCCTCTCGAAGCGGTCAACGTTGAGATGACTGCATCGTAGATCCGACGGTTGGGATAGTTCCTAGGCATCCTCAGATCTATGACCCAGATAAACTTCGGGCTTCGAGACTTCGAAGGATCTGTCTCCCTTACGACCAATACCAAAATTTGTCAAACTCGTAAAGACAGAAGGAGTCAAGGAGTTAAAGCCTGCACTCCTTCTCCAAATCCAATGGTYGYGAYAGACCTTGGATCCTYCCGAAYGGATCTCTTTCGCTCATCTTCCAAACGAAGGGATATTCCCTTTTGAGAGTTAATCTTGCTATCCTTCCTGAGCTTCATCAGTTCTAAAAGACTTAGGCACTGGCGTGTGCTTTGCCCTCTTTCTATCGAGATTAACARACTCCTTTTCCCAAGAGACTCAAAACAATTGGGAGTGTCGACATGCATACGAGTAACTATGCCCAAGGTCGACGAACTCACAGTTCCTTTGCTTAAACTTGAGCCACTACAGGGATCGAGCATTTACATGTACAAACCATATAGTTCCTTACTTGCTTAAATACACAATCAAGAAAAGATAAAGGCACATGGTCTAATCATTAAGCAAACATGTACATCCCTTRGACATTCACAAGATATCCAACTTTAATTTACAATTATAGTTCAATTACACTAGATATGAGAATACTTATCTATTACAGGTTRCARCCAACTAACTGACTATTGGTGTTCGCCTTTCCACCCAACCATAGGCTTAGAGGCATTCATTCTTAKCACTATGGCCACCTTYGTGCCAAGCCATGATATCACCAGGGAAATTTATGTCATTTCTCAGAGATCCTCTCTTTTTCACARCAAACCTGCAAGGTTTATCGGATGCYTCCTCAACATCAAACTCGTGGCCTTTCTCTTTTCTTCTGCATATCCGGGTAGTGTTTTCCCCTCTACGCATGTGATCTTGTTTGGTGTCTCTCCCGCTCTCTGCGGAGCCTCATGCAACTCCCTTTTCTGTCTGTGCGTGTATCCCCCTTCATGCCCTTCCCAGGATGGTTCTTGACCTATCTGGTTCCTTCTGTCAGAAGGAAACTCAGGGGCCTGGGTTTGCAAGACTCTGTGGTACTTCAGGTTGACATCCTCCTATCTCCTCAGCCAGACCATGCCTCCATTCATGGGGGTGGTTGATTATTCAACCACCAGTCCTTCCTTCATTAATTAATTCCTCTCCTTGGAATCCAGAGGGGGTTTGTTATTCCCAACAAAGGGGGAATTTGGGGTCATTTGACATAATGAACCCTCTCTTATAGTTTTCCCATTCTTTCCTCCAATGATATCATGGCCAGTATTTCAAGGCTTCACCCCTACATTCAGTCGTTGGCAATCTAAACAAAATATATTTACATTGTTCACATGCCATAGCATGGTATTCTTAATTAATGATTAATTACAAGTTGGGGGAAACATGGGTATTACAATCCCCTCCCCTTTAAAAGGAACATTGTCCTCGATGTTCTTTCTCAGTAACACCTGCCATGCCTTTCTCATTTAGCTGCTTCAGAAGTCTTGACCCTCTTTCTTGGTCATGTCCTTTTTAGACTCTTGGCCTTCTTCACCTGTCTTCACTAGTTCTTGGACATCAAGCACATTAATCACAATTTTCATGCGAAAAAATATTTATGTTGTATAAAATATAAGAAAATTTCATAACTTAGCACAATACTCATCTGTGCAGTTCGTGGATTCATATCCACATGGTTGTCTTGTTTTCTTGGCTCACTATTTTTCTTGGACATACTCATTGTGTGCATGATCCCAATCAATAGTGTAAGACAATTGCCAAGTCCCTTCTTCCTTGCGGTCACTCACCCTCCATGCCCAGGCTCAGGCATCCCCTTCTCTGCTATACAATTCCTCGAGTGATCCATCTTGCCTTTCCAAGGATTTCTCGCACAAGAAGAATTTCAGAGACTTCATTGAGACTTACAGTCGGGGCATCCCTCAGACTTTCTCCATCGAGGCATCCCTCATCCCTCTAGCTTGTGTTACCACAACACAACGTGTTCTAGGGAGATCGTGGATTACCACAAGGTTCTCATGTCTCAATAGTAGCCTCTTTCATGCTTTCCAGCTTGATCACCTTCATCAGTCCTCCCTAGACCGATCTTTTGTCTTACCTGTATTACAGGTAGACATAAATTATGAGATATCATCATCAATTTCAAATTCAAATTTTTTATTACAAATCTATCACCCACAGATTTTCCAAATTCCATATTTAATTTCAGATCTGTTTTGCATAGAAAATAGATTCACGAGCATGGGGATTTCATTCCCATAACAGTTTGGATCAGTAGGTAATTGGTCTTCATTATGAGCTTTCATCACGGCCATGTCCAAGACCCTTTTCTTCCTGCAATTCCTTCTTTATACAACCAAACAAATTTTTAGTTTCTCATGTGTGTGTGTGTGTGTGTGTGTATTCTCACAACACATTTAGAATGGCATAAAAAATATTTCTTAACTTGTGTATTCCAACAGTTGCATCACATCTCTATATAAACATGAAAGGAAACCTCATTCTTTACCTATGCATCATTTCGGCATACCAAACTTTTCAAAATGTAATTCAACATTAAGTGAACTTAGTCCAAGGTGCTAATATCCATGGCCACATTCACATACCATGCACCCTAGTGTTGATTTCAAGTTCACCACACATTATGTCAAGTGCTTTTCCATGGGGTGTTGGAGCTTAGCCAAGTTCTTCACCATATGGATTATTTATTTTCATTCATCGTTGCAGTAGGACTATGATTCTAGCTACAGAATGATCATGATCCCAAATCAACACATATGAAACCAAAAGTTTCTCTTGACTGCACCCAAGCATTCTTCCTTTAGTAGTAACCAAGGTGTCAGTACTCATGGCCACTCAATTTTCTCCTTTTCTTTAACATCTATACCATTCAGGTAGAGTATTGGAAGACCCTCCTTCCTTAATGGACAGTCCATTACCTACCCTCTTATGCAATCACACATTCCTCAATGCATTTGATGCAATGTGCTAACTATGAGCACCTTTATTCCCCATCTCCCTAGATTGGTCATTGTATCCATGGTACTCTTTACTCCTACATTTTCTTGCAAGGATTATAACTCATTTTTGGCTGGCATTGACTTCCTCTCTCTATTATTCGGGTTCTTTTATTGAATCATACCCTACTTGGGTATCAATGGCATACAACAACCACTTCCAAATTGTGTGCATATCATTAAGATAATGAAATCTTTTCAAAAGGGATTCTTACCAAATCCATTCATACCTCATGCCACATAGGTATAAACATTCTTATATCTGCTCTGGCTGCTAGCACCCTCTCTGATATTACCTCATCAATGGTGCTCCGTGGGGACTTTTAAAGTCCCTTCAACAATATTTTAACAACAACCTTCTCATAGTTATCCTTTGCTTGAGGTTGTTCATCGTTGTCAACTATCTTTCTCAACAACTCCAATTCCATTCTACACACGATATACATCATAAATATGTTAGTCATTATGTAAAATAAAAATGCAAGTATCGTAGCTTTCCAGTCAATAAAATATTTTCACACATCATCTTTCCATTTTTCTCTTATCCCAGAGAACGCATTATACAACAAGAAAGAAGTTAAGGGATTCTTCCCTTTTTCCAACTTCTTCTACACCACTTGGGATTTTCAACCCAGCTGAGTTATTTCTAAGGCCTCACTGCCTTTTCTTAACATGGCTTTAACTAAGCCTATTCATTTAAACATACTCATTTATTCGTTCTCCCTTTTCCAGCTGTACTTGTTCTCATAGTTTCTCATATAAGACCTACAACTTGTAAGCAATTCAGAGTTATTAGGGTGGGAAAAGTGTTCCTCCTTGTTCCTTTTCTTTGCTTTTGCAATTAAACCCTGTTGGGATCTTCTTGCTCTTTTCCTTGAGCAACTTTGGTTAGGCCTCACCCTAACCTTTTTGGATATATCAACATGCTTGACTAGCAACTTTTGATCACAATGAAATATGAACCTGTGCATTCTACACATTACCATTTAGTTATCAGAATGGTCAACATTCATTCGTTAGTCTTCCGCTCATACAGTTTGTTTCAAAATGAAATCCAGAATTCTTATATATATATATATATATATATGCTCAATTTCCATCAATCATTAAGGTTGTGACTATGTTGTCCTGGCAGAGTCCTTACACAGTTCCTTCACAAGGAACTCCTTCATCATCCAACTTTCTCATTGCATATCCTTCACTATCTATGATAGCCTCAACCTTGCGTTAGTTCAATTGTTTATCAAATATTCCATAAGGAATATAAACATGCATCTTTGTTATGCATCCATATTATTCGTCCACACCTATTCCTTGTTTTGTTAACTTACATCCATGATACACTTAACCACATGCACAATCATAAATCATTTAACTTATGATTGTTCACAATTGTTCTCATGCAACCCTCAAAGGCTTAATCATGTTTCCTTTTGTCATGACAATAGAGCATCCTTGCTCCCTTACTCTTTCATCTATTTATATCAGTCTTTCCTGAGGGAATGGAACACATTACCCTCAAGCTATCATTCAAAATAAAACTTTCATGACTCTACAGAATGGAGTCAACCATGTATCCATGGTATTTATTAAACTTTGGCAAGTGAAATTCTTGCCTCACATTCCACTCATCACGATAGTCATATTGTGCCTATTGTATGCATATATTCATACATCGTACACGTGCATCACTTGCACCTTTAATATCATTCATACCTAATTGGTATTAATATCAGTCTTTATGCCATGAGGCCTCACAATGCATTAACCCCATGTCCTCAAGCATATACAAACATAGCCCAACATTCATCATGCAAGCTCATTGCTTGCACCCTTTCCTTGCCATACATGCACATGGACATATCAGACTTCCAGTTCCTCCTCCCAAGGATATTGTTGCCATCCTTATGACAAGCCTCATAGAGACACTCAACACTGAGCTTCCCTCTCAATTGAGGGATTGCAATCATATCATTCTTTTAAGCATGTATACACGTATATGTAGGTGCATCTCTTGCACCCCCTTTACATTGATATTTTAGTTTTAATATTAGTGTTCTTTAGTGACAGATTACAATCACTCATATGACTAGTCTCACAATCATAATTCATACTGATGTTGCCCCTTCCACATGGTAATAACAAACAAGGGTCACCTTTTTCCTTTCTATTGTAAAAACCTCCCATAATTCATAATTCACATGCGTAGTTATTGTGCCACTCAAGGCAGTAAGATAACCACTTCTAGTATCTTCTTCATCCCTTAATTCACTCTTGGTCAACCGGCATTTACAAGGGAATCTCTTCCTAAACTCCCTCTTATAACTATCTGAGTATACCAAGCCATATCCATATGGCTACCATCCACCTCTGGATGTCACTATGATCCACTGGTCATCCAAAGGTGTTTGACGCTTCCTTAATCATACCTTACATCAGTCTCTCATAAATCCTTACAGTCCTATCATATTAAGGAAATAGGTCGCAAAATTATCAACTTCCATTCTTGTTGTTAATTCATGTTGTCATAAGGTCATCCTCTTCTAAAAGATCCATTAATAGACTATACCTTACAACCCACTAGAGGTTATAACATGCCTAATTTGCATGATCAATATTTTTCATATGCATTCTTATGCATGGACATGCCCTTGAGTTGACATGGATATACACTCCATTAGCATAACCATGAGTTTTTTAACTTACTCTTGTCGATTCACTTCTTCGTTCATGAAGGTTGCTCTCAATCTATAGGGTTCCTTTTTACTTGCTTACTGTATTATTTCAACAACAATTTTCGGTTAGTAAATTGACCTTACCATTCCCATTAATCCTCTGATCGTGAGGGGTCATACACATATATTGGGTTTAATCCTTCATTAAAACAATAATTATTACCACTACAAATCTTTTCAATTCATTCAAATCCAAGTCTTGCTATTAGTGCTCATCAACATAATCCCATTCCTGTAGGATTAGCCATCATTTACGAGAAGAAATGGTAAGCTTCCTCTACCACAAACTAGCATGATTTAATGCCATTGGGTAAAATCCCAGCTGAATTTTAAATCCACATCCTTCTACTCGAGGAACTTATGCAAATGATTTCCGTTTGGCAGTAATAATCTCCACAGGCTCATCTTAGCCTTGGTAACCTAGTCTTATGTCTATACAATAGCACGTACGATTGCACAGTGAAGTCAACTTCTTTATCTGGAAACATTAGTAGCATACAGTGTAGATTTCTAGAATATCTATCAACAATAGAAGGTTTCATTCTTCGCTTTAGTGGAGGTTTACTAAGCCTCTTAATAATGTGTAAAATAGGGTGTTACCCCTTAAGGTCCTCTAATAATATTTTTATACGACTCGTGCATGAGCCCCAATAGCCCAAGTGTTGTTTCCATGCTATGATACCAATTTGTAACACACTCGACCCCTAAATACCCTTTCTAGGGATGGGGCATTAAAATTTTTCTCACTCTAATCATCTCTCTGAGGTATTCATCCTCTTCTACTCGCCCATAGCTTTATAACGACTTTTACTATCAATAATCTGACCTCTGATTTGCAAGATATGGCCTCCCGAAGTTGTCCGAGCGTTTTCTGTTGGTGACCACATGGCAATCAACGTTCGACGCTGAATGTCCCTTTTTCTTACTACACACATACTCCTCAATGTCCCGAATTCCCAGACTCCTGAAGTCCCAAAATCTCTCCACGTGGCTCCGGCCATATGGAGTTCGATGTTCAGTGTGGAACATCCCTTTTTCTTACTGTATGCCTGCTACCCAAAGTCCCGAAACCTCTCCACGTGGCTTCATCCACCTGGCAGTCGACATTCGGCATTCGACGTTGAACGTCCCTTTTTCTTACTGTACGTCTGGTCCCTGAAGTCCAAAAATCTCTCCATGTGGCTCCAGCCACATGGACCAAACATGTAAGTTCCAGGGATGACATGTGGCAAGGGCCAAGGGTGACACGAGTCCTCATCAGGGGGTGATACGTGTCACGTTCCAATAGGCATATAGGGTCTACGAAATGCACAAATCGAGGTGACACATGGCTATTCAATCATGGTTCCATGTCACCCTGGTGACGTTAGCTTGCCACGCCACACTTGAATCATAGCCTTTCAACGTCCCTCAGATCTCACGGTCAAGGTGTGTCCACATAGATCCATGAATCTATGGCTCACGTTAATTTGTAACTTTGGCGTTCGAGAGTTTTGCGATGCAAGCTCCTCTTTGCTTCTAGAGTTGGTCAACGTCGAACTGACCATAACCTAGATTTGACGGTCAAGAAAAGTCCCGAAGCATCCTCGGATCGACGACTCTTGTCACTTCGAGCTTCAGAGCTTATCGATACACCACAACTCAAATTCCCCGAAGTGCCAAGTCTTCAGACTAAAGGATCTGGCACCACACATCCCTTTTATGTCGATGACTGGGATTTAATTCACCAATTGCGATTTCGGGAGTCTTCACACTTTGAATACTCTCGTCCAAATTCCTCCGAAGTGTCAACCCTCCAAACCCCGAAATCTCCTTCCATGTGGCCTCCACACATGTCAATGTCATCAATCGACATGTGGATCCCCACGTGCTCTCTATGTGACACACACATTCCCTTGATCGAACGACCAAGAGGGGTCCTGAAGGATCCATAGATCCACAATCCACATTACTTCGCGACTCCGACCTTCGGGGGTTTTGACGTTACAACACCTCTGTCCTCCCGAAGAGGTCAATGTCGGGCTGACTGTCGACTGTTGGGATAGTTCCCAGGAATCCTCAGATCTATGACCTAGATTAAATTTGGTCTCTGGGACTTTAGATGATCCATCTCCCTTATGACGAATAGAAAAATTTTCCAAACTCGCAAAGACAAAAGGAGTAGAGCAGCTAATGCTTATGCTCCTTCTACAAATCCAATGGTCGTGATAGACCTTGGATCTTCCTGAAAGGATCTTGTCCGCTTGTCTTAGAAATGAAAGGATCTTCCCTTTCGAGACTTGATCTCGCTATCCTTCCTGAGCTTTGTCAGTTTTGAAAGACTTAGGCACCGACGTGTGCTTTTTGCTCTTTCTCCTGAGCTTAACAAATTCCTTTTCCCAGGAGACTCAAAACAACTGGGAGTGTCGACATGCGTACGAGAAATTGTGCCCAAGGTCAACGAACTCACGGTTCCTTTGCTTAAACTTGAGCCATTACAGGGATCGAGTATTTACATGTACAAAGCATATAGTTCCTTACTTTCTTAAATACATAATCAAGCAAAGATAAAGGGACACAATCTAATCATCAAGAAAACATGCACATCCCTAAAATATTCACATGATATCCAACTTTAATTTACAGTTATAGTTCAATTACACAGGATATGGGAATTCTTATCTATTACAAGTTGCAGCCAACTAACAAACTATGGGTGTTCACCTTTCCACCCAACCATAGGCTCAGAGGCATTCATTCTTAGCACTTTGGCCACCCCCGTGCCAAGCCATGATATCACCAAGGAAATTTATGTCATTTCTCAGAGATCCTCTCTTTTTCATAACAAACCTGTGAGGTTTATCAGATGCTTCCTCAACATCAAACTCACGGCCTTTCTCTTTTCTTCTGCATATCTAGGTCACACCTTCCCCTCTCCGCATGCGCTATTGTCTAGTGTCTCTCCTTCTCTCTGCAGAGCCTCATGCACCTCCCTTTTTTGTCTGTGTGTGTATCCCCCTTCATGCCCTTCCCAGGATGGTTCTTGACCTATCCGGTTCCTTTTGTCAAAAGGAAACTCAGGTCAGCCTGGGTCTGCAGGACTCTGTGGTACTTCGGGATGACAACCTCATGTCTCCTCAACCAGACCATGCCTCCATTCATGGGGGTGGTTGATTATTCAACCACCGGTCCTTCCTTCATTAACTGATTCCTCTCATTGGAATCTGGAGGGGGTTTGTTATTCCCAACAAAGGGGGAATTTGGGGTCATTTGACATAATGAACCCTCTCGTATAGTTTTCTTATTCTTTCCTCCGGTGATATCATGGCCATTACTTGAAGGCTTCACCCCCATAGTCAGTCGTTCGCAATCTAAACAAAATACATTTACATTGTTCAAGTGCCATAGCATGGTATTCCTAATTAATGATTAATTACAAGTTGGGGGGAACATGGGTATTACACTCTATGGAAGTTAGGGTTTCTGAATGGTCCTAAGATCAGTTTCAAATAAGTCAACTTGGCATTTTCACTATAAATTATTTTATGGGACTCTTCAGACTGTGAAAATTTCAAAGAACAAAGGAGACATACAAGAGTACCTCAAGCAACGATTTTAGTATCATATTTGCAAAATTAGATACATGGCATGTTGTACAACTTCATTATTGGGAATAGGCCGAAAACAACAAGCTTTGAGAAAGTTACCATTTGGAAATTCAAATTTTGGTCAGACCCAGTAAAGGTAGAAGTAGTGAGAAAACCTGGGGAAGGAAGAAGTAGTGAGTAGACATGGTGAAGGAAGAAGTAGCAAGAAGACCTGGTGAAGGCAGAAGTAGAAAGCAAACTCAGTGACGGTTGGTGAAACTAACACAAAGATATTGGTGTCTCTTGGTAAGTTAGTGCTTAGCAATGGGGATTGATGTCTATTAAGATCTATAAGAGTATTTTGGTGTCGCTCAAACAAAGAGATTGGTGTCTCTTTCTAAGTTAGTGCTTAACAATGGGGATTGGTGTCTACGAAAATATGTAAGAGTAG
>ML797665.1:123601-177388 GCA_009831015.1 Picea engelmannii
CACTTGATTACCAATCATTGATGTATATAGTTAACAAGTGCGAGGGAAATCACCAATGATGACAATGACTCCTAAGGTACCCCAATAAATTCTAGTGAATGTGAATAAATGAGCTAAAGTCGAACATTTGTGGAATCATTCGACCATAGGTCAATGATGTAAACCTACCATCGAAAGTGAGGAGGCTTATCATTGAGGCATGCTAGCCCCAAGGTACTAACTGGTTTCTAAGTTTAATTCCCAGATAATGTGTTGAAGTTGACATGAATAGACTCGTCGAAGGAGGGCCATGATGTTTCCCTCATTATTGACATGAAACTAACGCAAGAAAGTGATGTAAGATAATGGGTTAAATGAGCACATACTTACACAAGGATAAATGTTTGTAATATTGTTGAATGGTTGATTTGCGTCAAAACCTCCCCTGAACATTGTGAGGCATGACAAAAGACTTGGCAACATTGACTTGATTGAGAGATAGACCAAAACATAGTGTGACGATGACTAGGGAACTCTTCGGGTGAGGTGAAGGAGTATGATGACTCATAGGATTGGTGTGACAAGGAGATAAGTGGATTAACCAACTGTAAGACAAGACGTAAACATGTGCCATGTTCAAGGGTGACAACAAATGACTACCAAAATGCTTTCCAAAACTTGACCCACTTCTTCTCAAATTCCCCCCACCTCCCCCACCATTAATGGTGAGTACCTCTTTGTTTTTTAACAAGCTTGAGGAGGACAATAGATGCTCAATATAGCTTATCTTCGATGAGTCTGTCATCACATGTTTAACAAAACATAACAAGGATGGGTTTGGTCCCATATGGGTCTTTCACTGTATAATTTTACAAGCCCAAAGAAGATAAACTCGTGGTTTTTTCACGTTTAGAGAGTCTGAAAATAACTTAAATAAGACTCTACGGTTGTTCTTTTTCATAAATTTAGTTTCCCAAGCCCGAAAAAGTATAAACCAATACAAGGTAGAACTCTTCTAGTCGAGGTTGACTAGAGTATTTCTTTTTCGTAATAAGTCCATGTGGTCTGAAAAAGGGTTAAAATTACACCAAACAAATTCCCTTTCAAATCCTTTTAATGAGTGTGAAAGAAATCAAGTTCACTCGACAATCTTTTCATGTTTAGAGAGTCTGAAAAGAGATTAAAGGAGACTCCAAAGAGTTCATTTTTTAATGAGCATGAAATAGAGAATGAAACTGTGCTCGAAGTGTTTGCTTCATTTTTACATGAGCTTGAAATAGAGAATGAAACTGTGCTCGAGGTTGATTTCATTGTTAAATGATCTTGAAACAAAGGATAAAATTGTGCCTGAGATTGGTTTCATTTTTTTTTTTTTTTAACGAGAACGGTTATGAAATATATTAGGAAGACAACAAAAATCTGCTGGAACGGTTACAAAAAGCCTTCATTAGATCAGGCGTAGTGCTTACTTCGAGTGTTTGTCCTCGGATAAGTATTTAAGGTAATATGTCGTATCCCTCATTTCCATCTAAAGATATGACACCTTTGCTCAACATCGCTGCCTTGTTTGCCTCTTTGTCTGCTTCGCCATTTAATTCCCGAAGTATGTGGAATAGTTGGATTGACTGAAAGTTGTCCATAAGGAGTTTGGTTTTCTTGATTATTTTCCTGAGTCACATATGGCTAGGAAGGGTCTTAGAAGAAAGAGCTTGAATAATGATACAAGAATCCCCGAAGACATTTAGATCTATAATGTTCTTGCCTAGGGCTTGAGAGAGTCCTTGCCAGAGGGCTAACACTTCAGCTATGTTATTGGTGTCCTCACCAATTCCCCAAGAATACGAGAGAATCTTTCTTTCCTCAGGATCTATTAGCACCCCTCCACCGCCTGCCGCACCTAGATTTCCTTTAGAAGCTCCGTCAAAGAAGAGGCTATGTTTCTGAAGTGAGTTCTACCATTTTGTGAAGGATGAAGAATCTGATCTGATCTCCCATTTGTTTGTGGGAGGAGCTGGAGCTGTTGCCACTTTTGGCGGGTTTTGGAGGATGCTGGACATCCATTCTTCTTCGATTGAGGTTAAGTTACCGTTGTTTGCTGGAAGATGAATAGAGGAGAAGAAATCCCCCATCAGAGCTTTGACTTTTTCTACCACTTGGTCTGTGCTGGTGTTTTTCCCCTTGAAAATTCATGCATTTCGCTCTAGCCATAATTTCCACAGGATAAATTTTGGCAGTGTTACCCAATAGAATTTTAATCTCTCTTTCTTGTTAAGGAAGACAGGGCACGCATTCTGCCAATGGATGAGGACTGAGGGTAGCTCTGCTGGGAGGGTTATAGGGTTCGTCCAAGGGAATAGCGCGTGCCTCCAAATCTCCTAAGCAAATGGGCAGTTCAACAAAAGATGGGTCACCGATTCTTCCTCTGAGATGCAGAAGGGGCAATGCATGGGGCCTTCCCACCCTTTTCGTTTGAGGTCTTCTCCTGTGAGAATGGAGTTGTGAGCCAATATCCAGGAGAAAATATCGATTTTTGGAAGACATTTTATCCTCCAAATCTCTTTCCGCAGTGCTGGATTGGGATGGACGTTCGGGGTCACGTTCACTTGCATGTAACCTTCGAAGGCAGTGTACCTACCGGATTTAGATCCCCATCCCCTGAGATCTTTCCGCCTTACTGCGTTTGGGGATTTCCCCTGAAGAAAAGCTCTTAAAAGAGCTTCCTCGTTTTGCAAATGGCTTGGGCATCTTGGCAGTTTCCAGTCTTTCCAGGTTTCAATTTCATTTGAGTGCCATCTTGAAATATCCCACAACGTGGTTAAACTTTGAGTGTGGAGAAAGTCTCTGAGATTAGAGGATCCTGGCAGGGAGTCTAATGGTGGCTCTCCCAGAATTGAGTCCTCCCATATTAATATAGCTTTTTTGTTGCCCATGATCCAAGTTAGGAGAGGTTTGAAGAATCCAGAGGCTTTTTGATAGACTGTGAAGATAGAGGAGCCTTTTGACACTTTAGGGGCTATGTCGAGACATCTTCTCCTTGCTCCATTGAAGTATTTCTTCCATAGTGCATGTTTGTTTCAGGTTAGCTTTCCTGTTACTAGATTCCAGAGGAGCTTGGCCCCTAGTGCTAGATTTTGGGATCTCAGATCTCTTATCTGAAGGCCTCCTTTTGTGTAAGGCTTTATTGCTTTCCTCCAGTTGACTAGTGGCAGATTTTTGTTGCCCTATTTGCCTCCTTTCCACAAGAATCTTCTTAGAATTGCCTCAAGCTTGGTTATGATTCCATTTGGGGCTAATAGAATGGAGCTTTGAAAAATTGGGATGTTGTTAAGGACATATTTGATAAGAACCATCTTTCCTGCTAGATTTAGCCAGGTATCTCCCCAGGCTTGGATTCTAACTTTGATCTTGTCAAGCAACGAAGACCAGTGAGAGGAGTTAGGCTTGGATTTGAAAATAGGCACTCCTAAATATTTGAATGAATCTCACTGCGTTACCCCTTCCATCTCCATAATGCGAGTTATTTCCCCCATTTCTCTTGGCTTGCAGTTCCATCCAAAGATTTGATTTTTCCTGTAGTTTATCTGACTCCCAGAGGCTTCCTTATAGAGATCTAGTTATTGTTTGAATTTACGGGCTATAATGGTTCTTGCCCCTCCCAAAAGGAGCGTATCATCAACAAATTGAGCATGATTGATATCTTTAACTCCTCTTGCTATTTTTATGCCCATTAATTCTTGTTGAGTACGACATTGTTCTAGTTGGAAACTTAATGTTGAGGCTTGAATGGCATAGAGAAAAGGAGACAACGGGCATCCCTGTCTTATCCCGCTAGAAGCCTGAAAAAATTCTACTGCTCGACCATTGACTAACGAGGCTATCCATGGAGACCCGATACAGGCCTTAATCCAGTGGATGAGAGCAGTGCTGAAACCAAACTTCTGCAATACCTAAAATAAAAATTCATGCCTTACTCTATCAAAAGCATTTGCAAGATCTAACTTCACAACCATACCTTTTTCGCCCCACTGCATGCTTGAATGAATCGCTTCTTGGACCAAAATTGATGTGCCTTCCTTTGATGAAGCCACCTTGGTTCTCTAGGATGATTGCTGGCAGAATATCTTTGAGCTGGTTGGTGATCACTTTTGTAATAATTTTATAACCAATGTTACACAAGGAGATTTGACAGAATCTGTCGAGGGATGAGGCTCCTTTTTCTTTTGGTATTAAGGCTAAGAACGCAGAGTTGGTGCTCCCACCAATCTTGTGGCAATTTTGTGACTTTAAAACCAGTTTATGCAATTCATGTTTTATGGTTGGCCAACAAACTTGGAGGAATCTGGCTGTAAAGCCGTCAGGACCAGGAGCTTTATGGAGGTCCATGCTGTCCAAAGCAAATTTAATTTCCTTTAACTTGACCGGCTCTATGAGATGTTGATTAGATCTTGGACGATGAATGAAGGGATCAGGTTGAGGACTTACTGGTGGATTCCGTTGGTAGAGTCCTTAGTATAAATACCTTTAAAGTGGAGGTGGGTAGCTCTCTTGATACTTTCAAAATCCTTTACAATCTGATTCTGGCTGTGGATTTCTTTTACGGTATTGAATTGTTTTTTGGCTTCTGCTTGCGTATGAAAATAGTTTGTGTTCTTGTCCCCAGATTTTAACCAAAGGCTACGGGATTTTTGTCGCCAATAATCTTCTTCTTCTCTATAGGCTGTATGGAGCTTTCTATGCAGGGTTGTTTCTTTCTCCAGGCTGTTTGGATTTGGATTTCCTTCTTTCATAGATAGTTGGTGACTTTCCAGCTGCTGCCGGGCTTCCACTCTTTGGGTTGCAGGATATTTTAAGGATTTTTCCCATTCTTTGAGAGCTCGCTTTATTCTTCGAAGCTTATCTTCCCACACAAAAAATGGAGAACTTGTGACATGAATTTTCCATACTCAATTGACCAAATCATGGAAACCCTCATGCTGGATCTAGGAGGGGCTGAAGCGAAAAGGGATAGGACCTGGAGAAGAATCTTTGGTAAATTCTTGTAGGATTGGCTTATGATCGGAGGCATTGAAGGGGAGAATTTTGGAGGCCACATTGAGGTCTAAGAGGAGGAAGGAGCTCTGAACCAAGAATCTGTCCAGCCTTGCTACTATGTGCTTCGGGCTGGTTCTTTTATTAGACCAAGTGTATTTGCTTATTGGGGGGTTTTATATCTTCCAGATCCCAATCAAGAATGATGTCTTCCGCCCATTCTCAACAGGGGTCTCTTACAATGGAACCCCCTTTTTTTTCTCCAAGGGATAAGGTAACATTGAGGTCTCCGACAATAATAATGTTTTCCAATTGATGGCTGCTAAGGAACTCTTTCAAAATTTTCCAACAGTTTTTTTTTTTTCAGAGGGAAGAGCAGGAACATAAATATTAAATAAACAGATGTGAATACTTGACTCCTTATGAATAAGCTTGGTGAGGATCCAGTGGGTGTAGTACTTAGTATTCAGAAGATTAAAGGTGGAGGAGTTCCACAGTGATCCAATTCCTCTAGAGGCTCCTCTTGCGCTGATCGCTACTCCTGCTCCTTTGTTCCAATATGTTGCGCTGGTTTGGAGAAATTCTAATTCCTCCATTTTAGTCTCCTAGACAAGTAGAATGTTTGGGTTTGAGATTCAGAGTAAGTCTTTCATAGCTTCTTTTTATTTTTGGCTTCCTAACCCCCTACAATTCCAGAATACTATCTTCATTACTTGCTTTTTGGATTGGAAGGCGTCCTTTGAGAGGGCTACCCTTGATTCCTTGTGCTTCTAGAATTTAGTATTGTTTCCAGAGTTTGCTGAGTTCCTTGGATTTTATCTTTGTATGTCTCCCTTTCTCATCTTTCTTTTGTCATTTTCCTTCCTCTGGTGAATGGTTTTGGGGAGTTCTAAGTTAGCCATGTATCTGCTTCACCCTCAGCTTCTTCCGATGTCTCTCCCTTTGTCCCTAAAAGTCGAGTTTCCGAGATTTCTCCTGGTTCTAACTGTGGAGGTGGTTCCTTATTAGCTTGAGTTTTTGTTTTTGGGTTATTTTGCTTTTTTGCTTGATTTTCAGATGTAGGTCATTCATTTTCTTTTCCTCCAAGCACCTCAAAGCTATTGCCCATTTCGTTTTGACCTCTTTGGTTTTTCCTTTCCTTTTTGGAGTTAGGGTTGGGGTTTGCCTTGTATATTTTCGCTTGCTTCCATCCTTCTCCTAAGTCTTTCTCTTGTTGTGTTACTTGGATATTTGGGCAATTCTTTTGGAAGTGCCCATATTCGTGGCAGCTTCGACACTTAAATGGTAATTGCTCGTAGTCCAGTTTTTGATAATGCTGCCAATCCCCGACGGTTAACTTGTTTGCTTCAGGTAGTCCAACTTCCAGATCTACTTCTACGTAGATCCGAGCGCAAGAGTACTGCCCTTTTGGATCAGATTTATCAATAAAGGTACCAAGCATGTTACCTATGGTTTGTAGGGAGGAGGTGTTCCAACAATGTATCGGCAGGTTGGGTAGACGAACCCAGATCAGGACCGCCTTTGGTACATCCACTTCAGGATCGAAGTCAGGAGTCCAACGATTTAAGTAGAGCCCTTATGGTCCCATGAACTAAGTCCCACTCCTAAAAATCAAGTCTCAGTCCTCTTTGGAGGTGAATTTAAACAAGAAGAACCCTCTTCCGACTGCATAGCTTGTGACACTGTTTGAGATCAATGGTCTCCAATTTTTTTGAATCTAGTTTTCAGCTGTTCGAGGAGAGGGCCAAAGCCCTGTGAACTTTCCTACTAGAGCCTGGTCTGCCAGCGAGATGGCCACACTCATGGGTTGATCTGAAGGAAAAGCGATAACTGGGACCTCTTCTAGCTTTCTGACGAATTTCGAGATAGCTTCAGCTACTTTCTTCTTCCCTTGGGCAATTATTAGTCTTCTGAAAGCTGCCTCATCGGTGGCTGGAGGGGGAGGCGGTGACTCACCACCTCCATAAGAGCTCATCTAAATCCAAGCAGGGTTCCAAACCCCACAGAATGGGGATTAGATCAAAAGAGGAACGAGGGTCCCTTTGGGCACCAGATTGGTCTCAGGAAGGTCCTGATCATGAGGCACAATGCCAGGAATCACAGCAGGGGGATGGATCAAGTTACTCGCCTCAAATCTAGGAAATCCCCAAGTGTGCCAGGCCTCAACCCTCAGATGTACTCCTGATTGTTGTGCTACGATTCCCTGTGTGCACGATCTTCAAATTCACAAATATGTTGCTAAGATTGGTTTCAATTTTACATGAGCTTGAAATCGAAAATGAAACTGTGCTTGGGGTTGGTTTAATTTTTACATGAGATTGAAACATAGGATAAAACTGTGCTCGGGGTTGGTTTCAATTTTATAAAAGCTTGAAGCATAGGATAAAACTATGCTCAAGGTTGGTTTCATTATTACACAAGACTGAAACAAAGAATGAAACTATGCTCAGGGTGTCTACTTCATTTTTACACGAGCTTGAAATAGAGAATGAAACTATGCTTGAGGTTGGTTTCATTTTTAAACGAGCTTGAAACTGAGGATAAAATTGTGCTCAGGGTTGGTTTCATTTTTACATGGATTTGAAACAAAGGATAAAACTGTGCTCGAGGTGTCTGCTTCGTTTTTACATGAGCTTGAAATAAAGAATAAAACTTTGCTTGAGGTTGGTTTCATTTTTACACGAGCTTGAAACCGAAAATGAAACTTTGCTCGGGGTTGGTTTTATCTTTACATGAGCTTGAAGTAGAGAATGGAAATGTGCTTAGGGTTTTAGTTTCATTTTTAAACGAGCTTGAAACCAAAAATTAACAATGCTCGGGTGATACCCATTAGTGGGTTTTCTTCCCAACATGATGTCTAGAGGTTTTTAATTTTCTCCCTGCATGATCGACAAAAGCTAGTGGCTTAACTCGAGCATGATGTCCAGAGGCTGGAGACATGCCCCCCAACCTTCGTTTCTTCTGTCGACTCTTCTTCTACACCTGAAATGACTCCTGGCTACTAATAGGAATAGGTTCGCCAGAGAAGGAGGAAGACAAAGGATCAACTGACATAGGTGGATGAAATGAAGGTTTAGGTACGAGATCTAGTGGAAGACTCGACTTAATTGGAGGGGGATCCGTTTCATTTTTTAATGAGCTTGGCATGGATAATGAACTACACTCAATTTTATCTGTTTCAATTTTTAACGAGCTTGACACAGAAAATGAACTATGCTCATGGGTATCTATTTCAATTTTGGATGAGATTGACATGGAGAAAAAACTATGCTCACGTGGGTCTGTTTCATTTTTTAACGAGCTTGACACATATAAAGAACTATGCTCATGAACCTTGACCATGGCTTCCAAGAGGTATTCATCAGACGAAAGAATAATGCTTTGGAAGGAATACATGTCAAGAGACTCACTCTGATCAACAATGGGGAGAACATGCTCCAATGTCCCTAGCATGGGAGTTACCATGTCAACTGTCCAAACTAAATCCAAAAAATATCAGCATACAACAAGAGGCTCTTTCTCATTACCAATTGAAGGCATGTGAGATAATAACACATAATTGACTTGTGACGGGGGATAAACCACTTGAATGTAAGGAGCATTCAGGGAAGTCGGATGGTCAATAGTCATACAATGATCAAGACTAACAAATGAAAGATGATCAATGGTAATTATGATCCCATCATGGGGAAAATGCATCACTCGAAAGAGTGTGGACACTGCATCTTTCATAGCATAGACATAGTCCCGCCCAAGGAGCAAATTAAATCCAAGCGACCTTGGACTACCATGACATCAATACAAACAATTTTCCTTCCTAAGGTGATGAGAAGTTGAGGAAGGATCCCTAAAGGTTCATTGGGTCTTCTATTAAAATCCAGTAGATGATTAGTGGTTGGAACAAGCTCAAAAGAACCTAAATATTTCCAAGCAGTTGAGGAAAAAATATTAATAGAGGCCCCTTCATCTACGATAGTACGATATATGTACTTATCATTAGCTTGCACAATTATCTGGAAAGGGATACTTGAAGGAAGACTAGGTTCTACTAGACTATTCCAATCAAAGGAAATGACCTTAGTACTTTGAGGGGCTTCCATTGAAATGGACGGAATGTCCCCTTGTCCAGAGCAATCTAAACTGACAAAGAAAACATCAGTGGTATTCAATTCACTCTTCGAGAGAAGAGTTGGGTCAACTGAAGATCGAATCGTATTAACCACTTCATCAACCAGAGGTTGGGTAGGGGAAGCAATTGAAGGTTGTTGTTGGGAAACAACACTGTCTTCCAACAATGGTGAAGCCTCCTATATATGAGGGCAATGGTAAGTACGATAGTTCCCTTGCACAACTTATAAGGAAACTTGACTTTGCCTTTTTTACCCCTAACCTTATTATCATTGGTCGACGGGTCATCACTAGCATGACCTGCAGAGGCTGGTGACATGGGTTGTGGGGAATCCTGGGACCACACTTCTAAAACCTTCAGATTACTGAGGAAATTGTTAAGAAGGTGATCACCCTTACAAAGCCTGCAAGGGAACTTGGGTTTGTGACCTATATTCTTATGCTTCTCAACATTATCAACACTCCCAACATGATTAATAATGGTTGGTTGATTTCCCCTTTGCTTATTTTTCTTCTCTTTATTCTTCCTTTTCTTCTCATTCTTAGCTGCCTAGTTACTAACATCATGACTGTCACTAGGCGTGGACGAAGAAAAGGGAAGAATAACCAACATGCAAAGAAGGTAAATGGTGAATAGGAGTTTGATGTTCTCGAGGTGGAGGCCTTGCATTCGAGGCACCAAGAGCATTTGGGATCACGAGAGTGGAAAAAAACCATACCAGTAACCCTATAGTGAATTTGGGAAGACTCAATGTAGCAATGTAAGGAGGACCAATATTTCCAAAACAAGGAAAAGGACAAGGGTCCCCATGCAAAGGGGTTCCTTGATTGGTAGGCTCCAAAACTATTTCCATAGACGCAGACTCAACCTAGGGTCTGCTAAATCAAAGAGCACACACTACCAAAGTCCCTATAATATAAGATCAAGCAAACATCTCTCTTGTGACAGAGAGAAGGAAGTAGGGATCTTCTAAAGACAAGAGATGAGGTTGTCAATGAAGAAACGAGAGACAATTACCCACAACTACTATGTAATGGACTTCCATAGGTGCAAGTACCAAATGCAACCAAGTACTCTCCTAAGGATCCAAAATCATGTGTTGTACATATGTCTTAGGTACTAAAAGTACCACCATTGCAGTCACTTGGGAAGGTAACCTAGGAAAAGCAACTAGGGCTACCACTTCGCACTTGGTGGTTGGGTGGAACGGTCGTGGGAGAGGGATTTTACGAATGGGAAGGGAAGTAAGACAAATGTCTTAGACCCAAAGCAACTCAAATAGTGGTGTCACCTCGAGGACTTGCCACTACTAATATTTCCCCCTTGACTCACATAACCCCATCGAAAGAGAGTGTTGGGGACCGGTCCAAGCGCTCTTCTCAACTTCTCCTACCACTTGAATCCTATGTTAGAGGAGATTTCCCAACAAACAATTCACGTTACTAATGGGTTTTTTCTCATTAGTGTTCCAAGTTTTGTTTCAGTGGCCTTGGAGAATTTACTCTCCACCCTATTACCAAGGCCCTACAACCTAGACTTGTGATTGTTTTCTAATAAAGAAAAATTCTAGTTGATCTTGGATTAGGTACCTTGTTCCTTTTATGGTGTTGTTACTCAAAAGGGTAAATGGAAGTGAACTATATGGTGTTATCACTCGGACTCTAAGAAGACTTCAAAAGACAAAATGAATGGAATGCAATCTTTAGTTTTCATGAAGCCTATCTACAAAGGAGCAAGAGGTCTCAAGTAAAGAAACAAGCGTAACATTCAATGCAAGAAACATGAAATACTCTTTGAATGCAAAAGGTGTTTGATATATGAGTCAAAGAAACTATAGGATACATGATTCTAAAAAATGCTCCACCCACTAACTAAAATGAAATCATTTTTTGGTTTTCGAATACTTTCCAATGCGATGAAATTTTTTAATGCAACTTCTTTTGTTTTCTTTCTTTCAAATGAGATGAAAAGAACTAAATGCAAACAAAAAGGATCACACAACAAAATAATGCAAACCAAAAAATTCAATCAAGTAGGTCGACAAGCATAAAAAAAAACTCAAGTGAAAGAGATCTCTCAAAGCTTTCCACTCAAAACAAGAAACCAATTTTATAATATGTCATAAACAAACAAAAGCCCAAAACACGAGTGCAATTTTCAATTTGAAAAAGAGATTTGAATGCAAAGTAAAAATATTATTTTCAGAACTTTGAAACAAAGTTTAGAACATTACAAATCAACAACAAGTGACATTCAAGCCAAATATGCCAAAGACATAATCTAAGGATCACAGTTAACCCAAGATGGTGATGTGCATTAAAAAAAAATCGAAAAGAAAAAGAGACTCAAAGAGGATTAAGCCAATGATGAACATTGGATCCTAAGCAATCAAAGCCTTATATAGAAAGAAGAGTCTCTGATGAGGAGGCATGAGACAAAAATATGACAAAACAGAGGGAAAACAAGCTCCAAATTCACTCAAAACATAGACTATCACTCCTTTAACCATGAAAACAGAGCAACTATCACTCCCTAAGAAACTGTGTGGGCGTGATGAACATGTTATTATCGCCCTATAGTCCCTTATTGGGGGGGGGGAGATAAAGCCTTTAAAGTGGTTAAACAACTCAAGCTTTACCCAAATTTGAGATAGGGTTACATATTTGGCTCAGAGAGCTTCCCAATGATGATATGGGAAGGAGAGAGATCAAAGAAGAAGCATCAAAACCAAAAATATCATGTAACAAGCAAGACTCAAAAGACTTGAAGAAACTAAGGAAAGACTAAAGAGAATAGTCCCAAGTGGAGTCACCAATTTTTTGTTATGGTAAAATTCCCCTTCCAGACAGGTGAAACCCCCCTTGGATCAAGACCCCTCTTGATCCAAGACAGAAGAAAACAAATGGTGAACTAATTTCCTCTTAGAACTATTTCAATAATTAGAATGAGAAGGAAGAGATGGATGAATTACCTTTTACGACGGTTTTCCTCGTTGCTCTATCCTTTGACCTTGATGTCCAAGCTCCTAGGCGCAAGAAAAGACCTGCAAAGAACAAAGAAAAACCTCCTTCTTCCACACTTTATTGTTAAGTGAAAATAGATCTATCTATGATGAATTTAACAACAATAGATATGCATACACTTGAATGCATAGACATGAGAGTAATAGGCCAAGTTATGTATTAATGGAAAGCCAACAAAATGGAAGCACTTACAATCTCAAGTTTGACATTGCAACAACTTCTCTAAGCTCTCCTATCCCACCCCTATTGAATGTCACAAGATCAAAGGTATGATATTCCCAAGTTATCCCCCCCTCTAAGCTCTCACATAAGGAATTTAAATAATTTGCCATTTGATAACTAACTCTACAATCCAAGGAGAAGATCATGCACTAGATCCACTAGATTGGGATCTCCAAGATTTTTAGGGAGAAAATATCCCTCAAGGATTTTAGGGAGAAAATATATTTCAAGGATTTTAGGGAAGAAATATCTCTCAAGATCCATCAAATTAGGATATTGGTTTGAGAAAATATCTAAACCATCCATGAGACTCTCAACTTCTCCTTAAGATTAGGAAACTAGATGTGAGGTGGATTTTCACACTAAATTAATTTCCCTTTTCCAATAAAAATGAATAATACATGTGCACATAGTATTTTGACCTTCATATGATAAATTTCTCCCCCAACATGTCTAGGGATCATGAGAAACACTCCCTCACTTAAGCTTGACATATAGGGGTGTAACATATGTTGTGATAATGTACCTTATACAATGATAATGCAGAGATGAGGGTCACAACTCCTCACAGATCAACACAAGATTTTAACTACAAAAAATCATAGTTTTAATTGATAAATTGGTTTTTACTCATACTCGTAAGTATAGGGTCTCAAGTTCCACCCAAACATGACTTGCATAGGTTTGTGACATCTTTGTTTACATAAGACAAAAGATTGAGGAAGCATGTACTTTTTCAAACAATCTAGTCCGATGCTTTGGTCAAGGACTCATATCCACAAGTATGAGATCTCAAATTCCACCCTACATGCACCCATCCTAGGTCCGTGACATCTTTGCTTACATAGTAACAAAATATCGAGGAAGTAGGTACCTTTCCATACACTCGAGTTTGATGTTTTGGTTAAGAACTTATATCCACAAGTACAAATTCCAAAAAGGTATAATTTCTTAAAGATTGTAATAAAATGTTAGCTATTGAAAATTTGACCAATTTAAAGTGCATATAATTATTGAATTTGGATGACCACAACTCAAACAGAACTCAAATACAAGGTTGTCAACATTTTTCAAAAAAATATCAATACCTTTACGATAACACCCATATAATCATGAAAAACTTGAATTTTCGAGGTAGTTCAATTCATTATATCATCTCTTTAAACTATTTTAAAGGCTATCTCTTTCATTGCGTTCACTTTTAATTCACACATTTTAAAGTTTGTTCCCATAGATTAAGAATAAAGGTTTGTTATCATGTACTTTATGATCAATGGATACATAAACGATGTAACAAAGAGCTTGAATTGAAAGAACACTTAATTTTTCTCATGTTCAACTTATGACGAGATGTTTAGTATCATTTCTTTTCTAGAGGGCCTCACAGTTTGACATTGTGAATTCATTATGAAGAACAAAGGTGTGTAGCTATTTCATTAAAGAACTTACTCAATTTTGGAAAAATGTGTTACATACTCGAGATACAACACCATTTGGACTTCTTATATCCCACTATTCAAGTAAATAGGAAGAAACACTTTGATCTCATTGACTTTTAAAAGAGTACTTAATGTCAAATATTTTTTATAACCAAGAACTTGGAATTTGCTCAAAATATATATTAAGGCAAAGCCGAAGCAAAACAATGCAGAAGATAGATACAAAAATTGGTTCTATATAGCATGAGTCTAATACTATGAAACTGTTCTAAAAAAAAATGTTTGCCTCCTTGTACATTCAGATAATACTACTGTTATAGATTTTGATAAATTGTCCTAAAATCAAAATGCAATGTACATACATAATTAAATTGTAGATTCATTATTAAGTGCTTCCCGTAGTTCACTTTGATTGGGTTCTTTATCTTCAATTTCCATGGGTGCTATGTCTCTGTCTCACTGTGTCTTAGAATGGTCCTCTGTAGGCTACGTTGTTGTTTGTTGTAAATTGGAACTTGAATGTGACTGATGTGGAGAGGTGACAATTCTCAATTGTTGATTCTCATGCTCCAGATCTTGCACTCGCTGCGTAAGAGTGTCAAAATATTTTTTTAATTCAACTAACTCTTGTCTTTCCTGTTATAATGCTTCTACCCGTTGGAGAAATGTCAGAAGTTTTTGTTCATGTCCTATAACCTTGCTGTCGATTTGAGTGTAACTTATTCTATTTCCCTCTGCCATATCCTTGTGCCTACTTAAAATTCTCTTGATATCAAACAATGGTGGATCCATTGAGCCCAACAATGCTTATAATATGTAGCGTTCAGAGGTTTGCCTCCTGGTGGTAACTTTGAGCTATGTGAGATTCCCCTACTTCCAATTGACCTTGGAATTTCCACTGTTGGAAGAGGGTAGCCTCTCTGTTTAGGAATCCAATGTTGTGTGTCAACATAATCGTGGGTTGGAGCTATAGGCACCCTGGTTTAGAACCCAAACATATTCAAAAATATGGGGAGTATTGTTGCAATTTTAGTAGAGAGGAGGGTAGATGTTCTTGTAGGTGAAATGGTGGTGCTCACCAACGACTTGAGTCCCAATTTCTAGAGTAAGAAGGTGAGACTGTTTATGAAAACGGTTAGGGAAGAAGGGCATGTAACTTAGAGGTGATAAAAATTTTAAAGTCCAGACATATATGACAGTGTTGGGACGGGGCTGGATGAGAGGGTAAATTATTCCAATGAACTTGCAAAGTCAAAGAGTGGAATATCCTAGAGATTTCTTGAGGATATTTGTGTTTCATTCCAGGGTTCCACGAGGGGGGCGAATTCCAGGGTTACTAATGTCATTGCTTCCTTTGATTGAAACTACAAATTGACTAGAAATGCTCTTTCCATAACAAGAATGGATACATATCAAGGGAGAGAGAGAGATTTGGCTAGGCTTGCATAAACAAAAAAGGTTCTGGAGCTTGTCCATTACACTGAGGGAGGATGAACTGTTCTCACATGTGCAACATTGAAAATGAAAATCATATCGACATCCTTGGGAAATGGTAGAGTTAATGATCGAAGGACACCTTAATTCCTTTTTAAAGTTGATCATCATTAGGCGTTTAAGGTACCGAAAGGGATTTTATATCCCCATTGATCTTAATTTCACCTTTTTTGAGAGTTGATCCTTCCTTGGATTGATGTTCTACCAACGAATTGAGATCCCTCTTAATGTGTAGTTTTCAAATTGGCGAAAAAGGTTTTGGACTCGTGATAGAAATCCCATATAAATGTTACTCCCTACCATATTCTATTTTATGATGGCCCTTATGAGTATCATAGAGTCTCCACGTATTTTTATTCTACAAATTATGTTCATAAGAGCCAATCTGATGCTTTCATATAGAGCAAAGGCTTTCGCTTCATTGTTGGTCATGGTATCAAGCCCCCAAGCAAATTTTGTAATGATGTTTCCTCTCAGATGATAGATTAACCCCCCGCGCCTGCCACCCCTTCTTAATTTATATTATGTGTGAAGTATTATTTACTTTTTCTTTATATCAAATACTAAAAGAGATAACTCTTCTCATATTTTTTTCATAAAACTAGTATTAAACTCAATGCTATATTTTATTCCTATTATTTTATAACTTTATTTTTCTTCAGTTTCTTATCATTTTTTTGAATTTTAATATACTTCTATTTTTTTTATAATCTCTTCACCACTCCTTGTCTCTTTTCTTCCAAGATTCCCATTTGATTCATTTTTGTTTTCTTTTCTTCCAAGATTCCCATTTGATTCAATTTTGTTTTTCTTTTCTTCCAAGATTCCCATTTGATTATTTTTTTTTTAAATATTAATATTAAAATAAAGTAAAGTAATATTTATTAATAAAAAAAACCATTGTATATCAAACATCAAACACCAAATACATGAGATACCCCACATAACAAAATTGGCAAAAACATGTCCAAGGGATAATATATATATCATACAATTATACTATAAGAGACATGCAAAAAAATACCCCAAATTTACTTGGATGTTCTTCATTCTTATGGTATGGACAACACTTGTTTTGCATGTGGGACAATAATGATACATGGACATCCCTTTGTTTAAGTTTGATCTAAATGTACTCTTTATCACTTGTTGTCATAAATGTATTTCAACATCTTGCATTGGGGCATTTTTCAAAAGTTTTTAACTAAAACTATATCAATATTGTAAATGGACTTTGTTAGGTTGGTCGAAGTGAGATAGTGTTGTCATTTTCACTATGGTTCAAGTTTATCCATGTTTTTGATATGTTTTTGCTTTTGCTTTTACTTGTATGCACTTTAGTATTTACAAAATGTGAATGGGGTTAAGAATGATTTTTAATCGATTTCAACGAAATGAATAGTTATAATTGCAATATTATTAAACAAATGGATATTCCACATTGTATTTGATATTTTTCATACAATGTACATTCTACATAGGATAGTTATCATTAACTCATATTTAACAGAAAACATTTAAAAAAACTATACAAATGTCAATAAATAAGAATCATAAAGAAAAAGGATATAAAATATATGAAGAGTTGGTAACTCTTTAGAGCTCTAAGGATGGAGATTTTGACATTTGCTAAGTCCTTTTAGTAGATATGAAATCTTTGCACATGACTTGGGGTGATGGCCTCTTAGCGAGCAGGTGGAGCTCATGCTTCTTCTTTTTCTTAGTTTTTAATACTTTTCTTTTTTTATTTGTTTCTTTTCCTCGCATTTTGAATTTGGGCCTTTAATATTTCTATATATTTTTTATAAAGCTGCATGAACCCCAAGATTTATAGCCCATTATTCTCATGGGACTATGAGGCACAAACCTTTTTGGGGTATATGTAACACCCATCCCAAATTAAAGGACAACGGTTAGGTGTTAGATGTAATGTGTTATTATGGTAAGGCATATCAACACATTACCCCCATTAAGGCCCCCCAGTAGCACAACTTTGCCCAAGCATGACAACGATTGACTAGAAAATGATAATGACCACCAAGAGAGACAAGGAAAAAAACATAACTCAAAGCATCATGATTCATTATCCAAATCAACCTATGATCACCATTTTTCATGCCTCAAGTATTAACATTATTGCTTGATATGAAGTGTCAAAACAATGTACCTGAGTGTGTAAATGCACCATATCATATGAGTGAGCTAAGCTGGGCATGAATGCGAGGCATCTATGAGTAGTTGTTTGTGGAGAGTTCAGAATGACATCATCATATATGATGTCTGAAATGTGAACCATGGAGAAAAATTTATCCTCCAGTTACCTTTAGATGTGAGGGGGTAACATATAGCTCCAACATGGGGACATGTGCTCATCGTAGAGCACATGCGATTCTCAACAATCTTTGGTACTTCAAGACCTACACTTTGTATCAAACTAAAAAATCCTGCTACATTCTAACATAAGACCATCAATACAAATGAGTAGGGAGATACAGTCCCCCCGGTATATGGAAAGTAAAATAGAGACAGTAAAATAAACATGAAGTAATACATAATAGAGCAAAATTCCAACTAAATATGCATGCATATGAAAGCAAGTAAATAACACAATGCAATTAATATGCATAAAAGAATCATACAACATGACCTACAATTATCCTACCTAATGATATAGGACAATATAAGTGCTAGGTATAATCATACAACCAATGAAGCCATCCAACATCTCATCAAGGTAAAAAACATACCCTTGTGCTTAGTTATGAACCAAAACAAGGATATGTCAAGCACAAAATAATTATGAGCCAGGACAAACATTTCATCATAACTAAACATAGAATCCAACTCATGAGGGTGAGCAAGAGAAACAAAATCTTGCCAAGATTGGCATGTGCATCCAAAGCTTGCTCTATCCATATTTGGATGGGGCTACAATATAACAATGACGACTCATTCTTGCTCCAAACAAGGTCTTCATGATGCAACCCTTGCATCTGATGAGGTTAGTTGACACACTTCAAGAGATGGCCACCTTGGATTTCATGTACAGTGTCACTTCTCAAAGCTTGAGATGAAATTGTAAGAAACTTGAAGAATACTTTATGGTTGTCTGAAAAAGAAGTGGATGAAAAATGGAGTGCAAATTCATCTCTCAAAGAAAAAAAAACTCCCAACTTAGGGCTTGTTTCCCTTCTAACTCTCGCTGGAAATCCTTGCAACAAACCATAGGTTGAAAACAATTTTTCCCTATAGATAAATCAACACCAAAAAAATAATTTCCAATTGTACCTCTAGTGACATATCGATAACAAGAAAAAGAAACAAATGGCTGGAAATTTCTGCTATGAAATTATTGATGCCTTGGATGAATTCCCACAAGTAGTGATAACAATGATTTGAAAGTGAGAAGTGATTTTCTTATTTATATGGGAGATCTAACACCCTTCTCACACAATACAAGCCATAAAAACATAAAATAATTCCATAGGTCTCTAAGACCCCCAACAATGCCTCTAAGATGGAGTAAACTAGATCAAAAACCAAATCATGTGTCTCAAAACTGCTCCAAGTCTCACACATGTGGCATGTGTGGCCTCAATGAGGGGATGATTCACTCAAAAGTGGAAGAAATGCTCCAAAAGGTGAATTTTTTCCATGAAAGGGTGCAATGTTTCATCTCCAAGGGTGCCTCAAGGCTTCCAAAGGGTGTGTTATATCAAAATGTGTCATTTCATCCTCAAGGAGCCCCAATGTCTCATTAAAGTGTCCAATCACATAGAGGTGAAATGTATCGTCAATAAAGCACCCTCCTACATGCAACGTCCCATCGTCAATGACCTGGAGGTCATGTCCACACATGCTAGGGAAGTCCCGTGACTAAATCCATGTGATCAAAACCTCCAACATCCTCCTAGGAGTGCCAAATGAACTCCTTCAAATGATGGGAATGACCTCCATACAAGTGGGGTAATTTCCCCTCAATCATCCTCCAAAGGATCCAAGTGTCATCAATCCCGTGAAATCATCATCCAAGGAGGGGGATCATGTGGTCCAAGGGGCATCATGTGGTCCAAGGGGCATCATGAAGACCAAAGGTAAGGTACACAATCCAAACAAAACATATAAAGTGAGTCATGTCAATACAAAAACCATTAGATAGATCTCACAGAATATCCTCTTCAAACTTCACACTAGCTTACAAAAGTATGCAATTTTCGAAGTCTAGGTATGGAAGGGTCATTATTACCCCCTATTAGGTGTGTCGGTACCCATACCAAGAGGTATGTCCTAGGGAAACCCATCAAGGGGTATGTACAACCATAATGGTATGGATTGGGGTTTACTTCATGGGGTGGATGTCATTGACATGCAAGGCCATGTACAATATCCATCCTAATGAGTGCAATGAGATACCCTTTCCTCAACATGGTGTCTTTTCAAACCCGTATTTTCCTTTTTCTTTATAGCTTTGACCTCTTTTGTCTTTTGACATTTCTATGTCCTTTTATTAGATATGCATTCATTGCATAGGACTTAGGGTGATGGCCTCCAACACCAACGACCTCTTCAAAGTGGCAAAACATCCCCTAAAGGGGTGATGTCATCCTAGATTAGGGTTTAATTTGTGCAAAAGATGAAATTTTAAGTGAATTGTTTAAAATTATTGTGTTAAGGGGGAAAGATTAGGGTTGTTGACCCCTAATCTTGTGTTTTACTCCTTATTTTTTGGACAAGCCATGTTGGCTAATTTTTGTATAAATAGAGATCATAAGATCTCATTTTGAATCATAAATTTCCTCTCACTAGAGGTTTTGTTCTGAAATTTTCGACATCCTTGGCTATTTTAGCTCCGTTGAACTTGTGTATAGCTGATTTTATGAATGGTTGATGGAAGAAGGGCTAGCACTAGATTTGGATGATGATTTCTATCTCTTGTGGTGAATTGTCTTAGCATTTATCTTAATATTGGTATGTTTATTACTCTCTCGATATCATTTATTTCAAGTCAAGTTGTTTTTATAATAGGAGCTAGGTGGGAAGTATAAAGGTATACATCCCCACCATAGTCTTCACCATTTTTGCTTCATCTCATTTATTGGCAAGGGTGTGCTAAGATAAGTATAAGGGCATACACCCTCTTAGCTTAAACCCTAGATTAGAGAAACTTTCCTTGGGAAGTAAAAGGGCTTACACCCCCAAGGAGGTAGCTTCTCTAAGCTCCTTGTGACTCCATTAACCCAATAGTAAATGCACTAGTCATTAATTTGTTCCATTAGATAAATATATTATTGCATTGGGAAACATGAATTTCGGTCTTTTTACCTCTTGCAAAAGTGGATTGTCTTCCTTATGCCTTGGGCACCTCACAACCACTAGGGCATACTCATCTAAGGTCTACTCATTGCTATTGTTACAAATTCGCATCTTCAACCATTAGGGCTGTAGAAACCCTAACATACTTGCTTTAATAACTCTCTTATCAACCATTGGTTTTTTCTCAAAGTTTGCACTTGTACTCTCCTTGTCCTAACGCACCTTTTGGAAAAGTTTTATGGGATTCTAGTTGCTGATTTTCTCGCTGTAATACATTGAATTTGACAGCCATAAGGCTGATATAATTTGCTGCAGACAAGTGTTTACAACAACCTTATCTTTTTGCTAAGAGTTTTGGTTCTTCATCTCGAGTTTAGCTAGTCAATTGCTAGCCTTTCTCTTGCATTTTCTACTTGATCTTGAACACATATTAAGCAAATTATAGTATATTTTTCTTGCTAATATATACTATCATATATTTATGCAAATTAGGGACATAAATATTAACTTCCTGATCCAACTAACATATATTGTTGCAAGGTGTGTTTTCTTCTGTCTAGGGAAGGTACAATCATCCGAAAAATCAATATACTTGTGGGGCAGCCTTTACTTGACTTACAAGGAATCTCTCCCTATTGGCCCTTGACCAAGTTTTGAGGATCCTTGGTCATGTTTGACCTATTTTTGGGACTTCGACATGCTGTTGAAGGCGGAGCGCAAGACGAAGTGGAGATCGTGGGATCTCGGTCCCTTTGTAGGGCCTTTTTGGGTTTTGGGCTTATGTAATGGGTATGGGGATGTCGGCCCATGGGTTTACCCATGCTTAGGCCTACTTTTGTATAAATAGAAGTCTAAGAAATGTAAGAAGTAGTGATTAGTGACTAGTAGTGACTAGTCAGTGGCAAGTGTGCTAAGTGCTAAGGGCCAGAGTGCTAAGTGCTAAGTTGTAATTGCTTTGTGCATAATGTGTGAAGCTTGCAGAGCTAAGTGAAAGTCATCTGTAGTGCTTTGTGCACAAACTGTGGAAGGCTCTGTGCCTAGATCTACTCGAGGAAGGAGGATCTAGGGAGGTGCGCAGATCTCCTATCCTCTGTGGAGTTGATTTTGAGGCTTTGTGCATGTAAGAAGATTGATCGAAGATAATAAAGAAGACAAAGTGTTGGTGGATGTAGTCCCAGGGTAGGGATGAACCACGTATATCCTGTGTTGTGAATGCTTTTTGCTTTTTGGTTTTGGATGTTCTTTTGTTCATGTGATCCAATGCTTAGTGTGATGTTAGATGATAGATGAACCTGATATGATAGCTTAGTGCTGAATAATGTGAATGAATGCTAGATCTGATCTCTATTGGCATGCTTAGTGCTTGAATCTATTGGATCTGTGTGAATACTGCATTGATCTGTTGTTAGGGTTTAGTTGTGCTGCAAACTAAGACTAAATATTGATAAATCATAACTGCTAAGTGCTCTGTTAAGGTGTTACAATCACAGATCTGTGTGCCAGCTAAGGTTGCAGACACTGGAGTCATGCAACCACCTCTGCCTCTACCTCGGGTGAGAATTCATCTTCTTTGCAAGTGTTGCCGAAAGGGCTAGAAGTTAGGGTTTTGTCGGTGCACTGTTGTAGCATTAAACCCTTGGTCTACCCCTGTGTCAACAAATGGTTCCGTTGCCGGGACCTGAAACTGTGATTGCTGGGAACTGAGGAAGAAGAAGCTCTGTGCGAAGATCTAACTTGAAACTGTGAAAGCTCTGTGCGTAGATCTGTTGCCCTGGTGCGCAGTACTCTACTTGGATTGTGAAGCTCTGTGCTAAGAGGAGAAGTCCGATCTGAAGAAAAAAGGTAAGATCTGAACACTTTGTGCTCTGAAAGAGGTAAGAATAGTGAAAAGTTTTAGATCTGGAAGCTTTGTGCTCTGTTGAAAGTAAGATAAGTGGAAATTTTTGTTTCAAGAATATGGATCTAGGTATGTTTGATAAATTTTGTCCTAGCCTGAAAACTAGGGCACAACTAGATGAAAGAATATTTGATATAACTATATCTGATAATAATAGTGAAATATATGTTATTCCTATGCATAGAAAGAATGTTTGGACTAACAAATGGATGCAGGATCCTAGAAAGATTTTTTTGCAGGTTAGCTACCATGACCCTAGTACACAGTACAGGAAAGGATGGGGATAATTTAAGAGAAAGAGAGGATTAACTCTTTGTTACAATTGCGGAAGACCGAGACATCTTGCTAAGGAATGCCTTGGTAGAAGACCCAATTGTCTTTGTTGTAAAGCTATGGATCGTGAAGTTTTGGATTTCTCTAAACTGATTGCTAAGGTTGAAAGAATGAATATGAGACAAGAAAACCCTGAGGAAGATCAAGAAACTGAGACCATGGCAGAACCCCAGAAGGAATCAGAGACTGTGCTATTACAGATGAAAGAAACCCTGAATGACCACAGAGATACTAATATATTAGAGATCTTAAAAGAGAAAGAGAAAATAAAAGTAAGAATAAGAGACTTCGACATTGACTATACTCTGGATGAGGAAGCACAGGTGAATATCATGACAAAAAGAACTTGGGAAATTTTAGGAAAGGCTGCTATGATTCCTTCATTGGGAGGAATAAGATTACTTAGAGGAAAGATGATAACCCTATGTGGAAGACTTACCCAGATATCTATGAGTTCTCATGGAACCTCGACAGAAGAATATTTTGAGGTTGTTAAATTTATTGAGAACAACACCCCATTTTCTATATTACTAGGAAAGCCTTGGATTGAAAAGGATCAAGCTAGAAGAAAAGAAGAGTAAGTCTTAGAGCAGAAGAAGAAAGAATTAAAAGGTTTCATGACTAGGAGGATCGCACAGTTGATCGAAGAACATGAGAACAAATCGAAGCTATTTAGAACCAGAAACTTGGATGTCGAAGTTGAAAGAACACAAGAAGACACCCAAAAGACTGAAGCACCTACCCTAGATAGAGAAGAAGTATTTCCCTTGAATCCTAGGAAAGAATCTCAATAGCGTGAAGTTACTATGCCAAGAGGAGATACGAATTAGAATGGAAAGAGGAATATAGAGATGAAGCTCACTGGAAAGAAGGCTAGAAAACTAAGTAAGAAGAGATCAAAGATAGAAAATTTACAGAAGGTTCTAGAGGGAACTTCACAGAAGGAAAATTTGCAAAACTAGAACTTCGTCAGGATAGCAAAACAATGCCACATGACACTTCGCCATGGCGAAGCAATATAGCCGTTGGAAACAGTATAACCATTAGACTGATGCCCCAAATGGGTAGAATGACATTTATGGTCAGAAAGCTCGTCATCAGTAGAACCAGAGTTGGGAGATGAGCCAACCCAACTCCATCGACTAGCTGATGTGACTGAAGCTCGCCTTCGTCACGCATAGGAAGAAACAGAACAAGCCACCCAGGCCTTGAAGCAAGTGCAAGAAGTAGTCGTAGAACAATGCCTAGTTGCAGAGCAGGAGAAGGTTTCTCTCTAGACAAAGTTTGAAGAGGAGAAAGCACAGATTCAACAAGAAAAAGAACAATTGCTCGCAAAACAACTCGAAGTGAAAGAAGCAATCAACAAAGCACTTCGCTCTGTGACAGGCTTAGAATCAAAGGCAAAAGACCGTGTCGAGCATCAAGTAGAGCAGCTCGCAAAAGCTATCCATCAACTACAACAAAGAATAACAAACTTAGAGCTCCGCACAGTGCCTGACACACCGTAGGATGTGAGGGATAAAAGAGATGCAACTGCTCGAAGCGCAGTTGAGAGAATAAAGACCCTTGCCATGGAATGTAAAAAACTAAGTGATTGCAGTGCCTAGACTTATGAGCGACTCACTGAGAATCCAGAATTGAAGGCACTAGAGTCACAGCTCCAGGAGGTGAAGCAACAAGCATAAACAGTACAGGCGCAGTTGAAGCCCCTATAAATTGTTGAAAGGATGAAGCGATCCCAAGAGTAGTGCACTGCTCAACAGCAGGTCCACACCATTCAAGGCAAAGTCATGGAAGTGACTCAGACCCTCCAACCTATACAGGATGAGGCTTGCCAAATATTCACAGATATTGAAGGCCGAGGACGAGTGACTTGGGACGAGTCACAGGTGAGTGTTGGGGGCCTGTTGGCCCTTGACCAAGTTTTGAGGATCCTTGGTCATGTTTGACCTATTTTTGGGACTTCAACAGGCTGTCAAAGGTGAAGTGCAAGACAAAGCAGAGATCGCGGAATCTCGACCCCTTTTTAGGGTATTTTTGGGTTTTGCGCTTATGTAATGGGTATGGGGATGTTAGACCATGGATTTACCCATGCTTAGGCCTATTTTTGTATAAACAGAAGTCTAAGCGATGTAATAAGTAGTGATTAGTGACTAGTAGTGACTAGTCAGTGGCAAGTGTGCTAAGTGCTAAGGGCTAGTGTGCTAAGTGCTAAGTGGTAATTTATTTTTTCATACTGTGTGAGGCTTGCAGAGCTAAGTGCAAGTCGTCTATAGTGCTTTGTGTGCAGACTGTGGAAGGCTTTATGCCTAGATCTACTCGAGGAAGGAGGATCTAGTGAGGTGCACAGATCTCCTGTCCTTTGCGAAGTTGATTTTGAGGCTTTGTGCATGTAAGAAGATTGATCGAAGATAATAAATAAGATGAAGAGTTGGTGGACGTAGCCCCAGGGTGGGGGTGAACCATGTATATCCTTTGTTGTGAATGCTTTGTGCTTTTTGGTTTTGGATGTTCTTTTGTTCATGTGATCCAATGCTTAGTGCGATGTTAGATGATAGATGAACCTGATATGATAGATTAGTTATGAATAATGCGAATGAATTCTATATCTAATCTCGATTGGTATGCTTAGTGCTTGAATCTATTGGATCTGTGTGAATACTGCGTTGATCTGTTGTTAGGGTTTAGCTGCACTGTAAACTAAGACTGAATATTGATAAATCATAGCTGCTAAGTGCTCTGTTAAGGTGTTACAATCATAGATCTGTGTCCCAGCTAAGGTTGCAGACACTAGAGTCTTGCAACCACCCCTACCTCTACCTCGGGTGAGACTTCATCTGCTTCATAGGTGTTTCCAAAAGGGACGGTAGTTAGGGTTTTGTTGGTGCACTGTTGTAGCATTGAACCCTGGGTCTGCCCCTATGCCAACACTCCCTACCCTTATTTCCATTTAGACTTGACCTATAGGGGCTCCATTTCCACTTCCTTCCATATCCATCTCAATCCCCCTAGGGTCACCAGGATCACCTCCCTAGAGTGACCTAGTCACCCTTGAAGTGTGAGACCTACATCAAGGTGACATTGGGTGTCGGATCCCCAAATTTGTAGCACTTGTTCCATGGTTGGGTTAGGATTTTACCAACCTACAACTTGTGCCATAACAAGACTCAAGGGTTGGAATCCCAACCCTAGCTGAAATGGACTATGGCCGACAGAGCTATGGAGAGACCTATTGTAGTTGTGTTGAACATAAGGAAGACTCTCATCCCATGTATGCGAATTCTTAGAGTTGTACATGCGCAGGATGTGCACAATCATCCGATTGACAACCTCTATCTAGCCATCAGTTTGAGGGTGGAAAGTAGTGACTTTAGTGAGATTTGTGTCCAACAGTGACCAAAGAATCGACCTAAATTTTTTGAGGAACCTGTTGTCCTGATCTAAGGTGATGGACTGTGGTATCCCAAAATGGATCCACATCCGTTCGAAGAAGAGCTTGGCAGTATCTGCCATTGTGATGCTCTTCTTACAGGTTGTGATATTGGCCATCTTCTAAATCTAATCAACCACCACAAATACACAATCATTGTCGTGCTTGGTGGACGGAAGTCTAGACATGTAATCCATCGAGATGGATTCCCAAGGTCTCTTGGGAGTAGTAAGAGGGGTGTATAAGCCTTTCTTCTTGATGGCTGGCTTGGAAATGACACACACAGTGCAAGATATGATATACTTGCTGATGTCTTGTCGAAGTTTTGGCCAATAAAAATATTTCTATAGAATGACCACAATTTTCTCCAAGCCAAAATGTCCTACCATCCGACTGTAGTGAGCCTCCCAAATTAGCTCTGTATGCTCACTTGTGGGAACATAGACGTGGCCCAGATGGAATAAAAATCCATCCTGGATGTGAAAATTGGTGACATTCGCTTCTGTAACCAAGAGATGATATGTGGTGGTGAAGTTAGGGTCACGCTGATAAAGTTGGGGCCAGTCAGATGCCTCATGCCCACATGAATGAAACATTGTGGTGAGTGCAACAATGAGAGGGATACTGAGCTATTCAACGACATGATTTGTGCTCCCTATTTTATACTTGATGTTGAGATGGAACTGTTGTAGGTATGTGGACCACTTTTGATGGCAGTCGTTCTGCAACTTCCCTTGTGTCTATATGAATTGTAGAGGCTTATGATCGGTGTGGATGATTGTCTCCTTTCCCAGAATGTAATGTTTCCATTGACAACATGCTTGCACAATGGAATACATTTCTTTGTCATAGGTGGGGTATTTCCAGACAGTATCCGAGAGTGTCTCACTATGGTATGCTAATGTATGACCATGTTGAGTGAGAATTGCACCTACATCATAGTTAGAGGCATCAGTCTTGATCTTGAACGATTGTTGCAGATCAAGTAAGGAGAGTACTTGAGTTGAGCACAAGCGATTCCTTAGATCATCAAATGTTTGTTTTTGTTCCTGACCCCATGCAAACTTTGCTTTGCCACCACCCTTGGTTACTTGGCTGAGGGCCCATGCAATATGGGAGAATCCCAACACAAACCTTTGGAAGAAGTTGGCAAGTCCCAAGAAGCTCCGAATCTTGGTTAGTGTGGTCGGGGCTGGCCAGTCATGAATATCTTGGATCTTAGCTGGATCCACATGTACCCCATGCTCATCAACAATGTAGCCCAAGTATTGGACCCTATTCATGCCAAAGGAACATTTTCCCAAGTTGGCATATAGCTTGTGGTGCCGCAGAGTGCCCAATACTTGTTGAATATGCTGCATGTGCTCCTCCCAAGTTCTGCTGAAGATGAGGATGTCATCCAAATATACCACCACAAAATATTTGGTGAAGGGTCTCAATACATCATCCATCAATCTCATGAAAGTTGTTGGTGCATTTGTTAAGCCAAAGGGCATGACAAACCATTCGAAGAGACCTTCTTTAGATTTGAAAGTTTTCTTCCATACATCAGTTGCTTCGATGGGAACTTGGTGGTAGATAGACTTTAGGTCAATCTTGCTGAAGAACGTTTCCCCCTTGAGTTGGTCAAGAAGGTCATCAATACGGGGAATTAGGTACCCATTCCTGACTGTGATTTTGTTTAATTCTCTGTAATCAATGCAAAGCCGCCAAGTCCCGTCTTTCTTCTGCACTAGCACAATCAGGCTTCCGCAAGGGGAGGAGCTGGGTCGAATTTGCCCCTTTTGAAGAAACTCTTAGATCGGGTGATTTATTTCATCATTTTCCATCAGGGAGTGACGATATAATGGTCCATTGGGCAATGGGGCACTAAGGGTTAGATCAATTGGATGCTTGACTTGGCAGTGCGTCGGTACCCTAGTGGGTGAGGAGAAGATGTCTCTGTAATCTTCCACGATCCCGTCCACTTTCTTCTGCTACAAAGAGAGGCTCTGTGTAGAGGTCAAATATGTGGTGATGACCTTTTGATTACTACGAGCACAGATAAGAAAGAAGACAAACTTCCCAGTCTATGAAATGACCTTACAACATTGCTTAGTAGAGATTAAAGAAATAGCGGTAGGTAGTGCTACCTTTGGTATCTTGTACAATTGTCTACCCAAAGTAATAATAACACTGTGGGGTCTAAACTCATACACAACATGTTGCTTCCATAAATATGGCTGGCCTAAAAGAACATCAAAAACTTCAAGGGGATAAATATCACACAATACCTCCTCTTTGAAGGGCTTTATGTTGTAGGGAAGATGACACTGTTGGTTGACGAGAAGATCTCATTTTTGGTGAAGCCAGCCGATGGTGCAGGGATGAAGGTACGGTGTTATCGGCAGGTCTAGCTGCTTGACGGCCTCTTCTGAAATCAGGTTCTTCTAACTTCCGCTATCGACAATGAAATGCATCAAAGTCCCCTTTACCCACATCTATGAGTGAAAGAGGCGTTCCCCTTCCTCTGGTTCTTCTGGTTCGCTTGGTTGGACTTTGGTGGTAGAGACAGTGGCACTAGGTTCAACATCGATGATCCACTTCCCACTTTCCATATTTGATTCAGAGTCAGAATCTACCTCCGACTCAAAATATTTCAGCTCGGCCACCAGTGACTACTTGGAGCGACATTCTTCGGTGTTGTGCCAAGGGATTTTATGGTATTCACATCATTTTCCCGTATCCTTCTTCGACTTCTCATTACCCTTCTTGGGTTGCAGCTTGGACTGGTTGTCTTGAGAGAGACCATCTTTGCTCTGTCCCTTGTTTTGTGGGTTGGGGCTGCCTTTGCCCTTCTTCAACTGTGAGGAGTTTGCAGATCCAAACTCTCTCCTCTTCTGCTTAAATTTCTGCTCGATCTTGACAACATATCTATAAGCCACACCTAATGATGCAATGCCCATAAAATACATTTTTGTTTGAATGTATCTATATAGACAACCGTAGTATTTGAGCACCGGATGTCGGTCAGAGTCTTTGATACCCAATTTGGTGCACAGGGCATGGAAAATATTGGTGAAATATGGTACTGTTTGGTCCCTTTCCTAATGGAGCGTGGTCCATCTTGTGTACCAATCCTCGTAGCTTCCAATAGGGTAGTACTTTTCTTTAATGGAATCCCTAAAGGAATCACATGTGGGGGCGACAACAAATATTGCAGATTCCTCTATGGCCCTTTTCTTAGAGTAAGTATCCCACTAGTCCTTAACATGGGGGATGACCTTGAGGAGTGCAAAAGTAATCTTTTCCCCGTCGGAAAAATTGTGGAACGAAAAATATCCTTCGAGTAGATTCAACCATTTATCTACCACATCCGCATCTATTAATCCTTCAAATAATGGAATATCAAAATTTACTTGTACCTTGAAGGGGGTTACATGGCCGCTTGATGAAGATGCGTCTCCTATGGGCAGTCGCCGAAGGATTTATGCAAAGTTATCCATCATTTCGTTCCTTTTTTGCGCAAGGGATTCCTCGACAAACATTTTAAAAGGATCTCCTACTCCATCATCTTTCTTTTTATCCACCATGGGTTTTTTTCGGGCTTGGCGTGGCCGATCTTGCAACGAATCGACTGGTTCAAGTCCCAACTTGTTGTACCCAAATTTTGTCGGGGACATGCACGAAGAAAAATAAATGAAGAGAAAACCGCTCTGATACGACTGATCCGAATTTGTGAGAAGAACGAAAGAAATACAAAATTGAATACAATAACACAAAGATACAAAGAACAACAATAGATATCAAGTGAATAATAACTTCTATTGAATAAATAAAATAGGCTGAAACTATAAAACTGTAGAACTGGAAACAACTTGCTCGAATGGTGGTAGCTATGTCGGAGAAGAGATGTGGCTTCCAGAGGCCCTTTTAACATTACTCATGAATGACAAAACCCTAGACATCTAAAAACCTAACCCTAGGAGATGGAATGGCAAAAGTTATGTGGGCCTCGATGGGTAAGTTGGGACCTCAACTTCTTGGGGTCGTAACTTTTGCATACGACCTTCGTTTTAGGTGCGTGATAGCATGTTGGAAAGGTATTTCCGAGAACTTTAAATTATGCCATCAAAATTTGACTTTGTTTATAGTTTGACCGTGGCAAGCCAAAAAAACACTGTTTAGGGCCCCAAAATGGCCCTGGAAGTACAAAAAGATGTACTGACATGAAAACTTCCAAAATAAGCCAGTTGGATTAGGTGGGAGGCCACCAATATCCACCTGGAAGCTGTGTAGCGATTCAAACAACCCTGAAAGTGTAGAACCCACAATTACAAATAAGTACAGAAGAACATGTTGAACAAAAACTATCAAGAGGAGCGAGTTGGAATAAGTGGGTGGCCACCAATATCCACCTGGAGCAGCCATTCTTTGTTTCTTTCATGTTCTAAGGAACGAGTTGAAGGCCACATTCCTGGCATGGTGTCCAGATAATGACAATGTCACTCACAAATACCTTGCAAAAATGAGAAGGTTGGATCGTGATGAGACCCCCTTTCTCTCAGTTGTGTAACTGAGAGACACTACCTTGGCTTGGTGACCATATGATGGTAATTTCATACCACTATATACCCATGATCATGATAGGTCAGCTCGTGATGAGACCTCYCATCCTCCAACTAACCCCTAAGTATTCATTATCATTTATTTTGTAGGTCCCCCTTTTCTTACAGAGAAGCATTTCATTGCTTTCTCAAGGGATCCTTGGGTGAAGCATCTGGAAGGTTTATATGTATAGGMTTTTATCTTTTTAGCCAACAACAATCCCTTTGGGCCTTCAACCCCTTCTTCCCATGAAATGAGGTGCATGCCCTTCTCAGGTCACTAAAGTCAAAGGACCTAGAAGAGGAAAATGTGATGGGAATGTAATGAGTGGAAAGTGGTAAGTATGGTCGGGAACGGTTCAATAACCCCTCAAGAGACCGCTAGTCACAAACCTTTCCCAAAGGTTGGACACCCACTATGAAATCTATGACACTCACTAAGGTGAAACAAGGTCAAAGGTATAATGTCCAATAAGGAGCTCTATAATCAAAATTAGCTCAAATACAACATGCTTAAATGCCTTAAATATTAGGGTGATTACCTGCCACAATACTTGACTTGTACCACATGGAGCAAGACCCTTTTGCCTTCCAGAAGCTAGTCGGTGTGGTGGATGTGCTCAAAATGGATCAAATGTGGTGATAGAGTGGGCTTCTTTATGTGTAAGTGGACACTACTGGTCATGTAATCTCTCGACAATCCATATTTGCAACCCGAGGGCCTTGAGACATGATCTCCTTAGTTATCCCACAAAATGGGGATAACAAGCCTTATAGGCCAAGAACTTGTCAAAAAATCCACTCTTAAGTTTTAAGAAGTAAACCAAGTGCATATAGAAAAGTCATCAATGATAGTTAAGAAATACTTGCACCCAGAAAAAGGAGGAGAAAAAAGTGGACGACACAAGTCACTGTGAACAAGTTGCAAGGGGGATGAGGCATGCCAAGAGGCACATTTTTCAAAATTTTCCCAATGATGTTTGTCGAGAACACAACTGACACAAACACCATCTCTGCATGAAATAAGAGGAAGAACATTAACCATCTATTTATTACATAGTTTCAACAATGAGCGATAGTTTAGATGACCAAACCACTCATGCCAAAGTTTGTTCAAGTCATCGCTATGAGCAACAAAAATTGATTGAAAATATGATGACCCAAAGTTGTTAAACTTGTACAACCTGGTAACATCATCATCAATTCCAATTGAAAGAACATGATGAGGATATTTTGGATCCTTTATTACAACTTGGTGAGGTGAGAACTCTACAATTTTACCTTCACCTGAATGAGTGATTTGATATACTAATAGAAGGTTGCAGGAAAGACTTGGAAGACCTAATACATAATTGAAATGATCAATATCTACCTAAACCGTTACAGAACCTACAACACTAAGAGATCTATCATCACCAACAAATATTGTCTTGGGGTTACCTTCATTTAGAGAAGAAAATATGGATTTATCCTTAGCCATATGATAAGATCATCTAGAATCAATAAGCCACTCATCATAAGAAGAAAATAGAAGTTGCATTGAAGGAGAAACCATAAGCAGAAAGTGCATGCCCATGAGAAGAAGAAGAAGAATAAGAAGAAGAAGTAGAATCTATATTGATGTTGTAATTCTTCATCACTACTTCTAAAGCTGCCATCTTCTTAAAACATTTGGACTCATCATGACCATATTTCCCACAAAAGTTGCAATGTTTGTCAGTCTTCTTATTTTCAGATTTTCCTCCTTTGTCACCGTTAGGAGATGAAGTTGGATGAGTGGGTTTGGGACCCTTGTTTTGCTTGTTGTTGTGGCGAGCATGTTTCTTCTTGGGATTTTTGGATTTGTTTTTCTGTTGGGCCACTAAGATTTTTTTGGAGGTACCTGCAGTGCTGATCACTCCAAGTTGCACAAGTTTATCTTGCTCTCCAATCAAAAAATCACAAAAGGACTTAAGAATGGGTTTTTGATAAGAAGTCCCTAAAGTGGCATAGAAGGTAGATACAAACAATGAATATGCACTACCAAGCTTAGCAAGAATAATGTCTATGCAATGCTCATTGTCTAGATTTATGATACACTCTTCACATAAACTTATAAGTATTTTGAACTTAGATAAATAGTCTTCAATGGAAGAAACATTATTTGGACTTAAAGTCATTATTTGATTTTCTATTTGGTGGGTTTGAATGATATTGTGTTTACCAAACACAAATTCAAGATTTTCTCTAGCTTTATTAGGGGCTTCAAGTCCTTGAAGGTGAAACCTTAAATTAGGAGAGATGGCCATTTTGATTAGTCCATGAGCTTCGTCATTCCCACAATAACATTTTGGCACCGTTGTTGGGGAGGATTTTGAATCCTCTTTTGAGCCCTAACGACACTTTGGTAAGTTATTCCCAAAGCCTTTCCCTTAGCTTGCATGGCGACTCTATTTGAGGAAAGATCCATTTTCAACTTTGATGACCTTCATATAATATCTGGCGACTCCATTGAGAGAATATACCCTCTCCATTTTCAATGATCATTGAGCTCATCTGGTGACTCCATGGCAATAAGGTACGAAGACTCTATTTGTGGTTGAGGTTATTTTCACATAATGAAGGATGGTTTTCTAGGTATGGTGTGGAATGTATCCTGCCCTTGATCTCGAGGATGTTCCAGGATTCCCAAACAAGTTCCCCCCCAAGTATCTCAAAAATATCCCAAAGTATCATGGTGATTCTTCTTGTATTATCTCACATGTCCTATCACTTGTGAGATATATATCCATGCTCAAAAGAAGACACAAAGACATTTTGGTGGTATCATTTTTACACTCATTGACAATAAAGCAACAAGCATGGATTAGACACTCTTGCAGACCAAAGAGTATTACTTCTCTGAAGAGGTTTGTTGAAGAATTTCTCAAACATTGTGGTCCAAGATTTCACAAATTTGAAGATACTTATCATGAGCTTCTAACAACTCTGCAAGAGGAGGGACTTTTAGGTATTTTTGAAACTAATACAAAAATTGATGATAATGAGGCTTCCCTAGAAGAATTTGAAGAATAGGTCCAGGAAGAGGATAAAAACTCCAAGGAAGTGCATGATCTTGACAAAGTATTACCCTCTAGAGAGGAATCATGCGATGATGAGAAGAACAAGAGTTCCCTTTTTTATCCTTTCAGGAACCATAAGGTGATGCACTTTGCATTGAGGATTAAGCCCCTTATGATGAAGAGACACTGGAGGGGCATTTCCATGAAGAAAAATAAGACTTATGATGAAGTGAAACATGCTGAGAATCCCAATGAGACATCGACATCCATTTTCCTACTTGAAGAAGACAAAGTTGTTCAAGCTTGCTTTCCTTCTGCACATAAAGATGAAGAAGTGATTAGTCCAAATGATGCAGATAATTTCGTGAAGGAATTCTTCGACATGGTTGATCAACACATCGATGATTTCATATAGCTTGGGAGATGTAGATGGGATTTGGGTTGGTTCATCTTTGATATAGATCCCATTTACGACATTGAGGGTAGTTCTCAAGAAAATAGGGTTGAGTTTTCATGTTTAGAGGATTGGTCTTCATGTGCATATGATTTGAATGCTTGGAAGCCTGATGATGATATAGTCATAGATTTATTCCATCCATTTGATGATGACTTGTACAATATACTCACAATGAATTTCAATCATCCCTTGAGAGTTGTGATACATATCCTTTTAGGAATTCACATTTGTTCAATGAAAATTTCCAACCACCTTTGTGTTTAGATTTTGGTGGGTAAAAGGTCATGGTCATCCCAAAGAAATCAAAGAATCATGTTACAGAGTGACGATACTTTTTTCTTGAGGCATTTTGCGAGGATATGCAAATGAAAGGGAAACATTTTTTCAGTAGCAGGAGGATTTCTTTCTCCGAACACGAGGCTATCCCTTTCCTTTATTCTTCTTTGGGAATCTGAACAGTTTTCTTTCGATCTCTCATCTCCTCTCAATCTTCAAGAAGCAGTGGTGCTATAAGTGAAGATGAAGACGAGCTGTCATCTATATGGGGTTTTCCTTTTCATATGGATCAATCAGGATTGTGGTTATTCTTTCCAACAAGATTTCCTCCCTCCCACCCATCTCCACGTGTTTCATTTCATTATTGATTATATGGTTATTTGTGCTCATGATTATTATATGCTTGAATTATCTTTGTTGTATTACCTAATTGAGAACATGCATAGATACCTTGATGAGATGATTAGTTGGTTTCACTGTTTGTACAATTTCACCTGACATCCATAGGACTTGATCACCATGGGCCATGGGCCCTAGGTAAGTAGGTAGAAAATTTTATTTTCTTGCATTTTCATCTTGTCTGCTCTTTAGATCAGTTGCATATCGTATCTCTTTTTTCATTTTTATCTACTTGCATTATTACATGCTTGTTATGATCATTTGTTTTCATCATATTACATGTTTGTCTAGAAATTTTTGAAAAAATGCAAAATTTTCTTTTAAAGATTAGTTGAAAATTTGAAATTTTGATCATATGGACAAAGGGTGAGTGAGCCACCCTTGATATCCACAATTTCTTTGTTTCAGTGTGTGTAGGCATATGTCTTACTAGGAGATATTGAGGTTCTCATGCACTCCATGGTGAGTACATGTTCCCGAGTAGGAGCCAGATGTTATCCCCTATTTCTAGGGATAACTAATGAGATGATTTATTGAGGTCCACAGGTTGTCAACATGGAGTACTGAGAGGCAACCCATCATGCAGAGCCCTTCACTTATACACATCACCATCAGATAAATGGTAGCAACATCCACCACACCTAGCTTGGCTCATAGAGGATAGGAGGTATTGCTCCATGAGGTAACAAGTCATGTGTTGTGGTAAGTGTCATTCTTATAAATCAATCATTTGATCATGTGCAAAGAGTCCTTTCTTGATTTTGAAAACATTTGCTTGGAAATTATTCCTTTTGCCTCATTTCACTTTGGTGTTTGACATGTTTTTCCAATAAGTGGGTTACCCTCAAGAAAAGGGTTGCTACTGGGGGTCTCGTTGAAGGGTTATCGTACCATTTCTGCTCATACTTGCCGCTTTCCATTACTTCTTCCCCTTTGTTTCCCCATCTTTTAGGTTTTAGGGCTTATTGATCCAGGAAGGGAATGTACCTCATTTCATGGGAAGAAGGGGCCACTAGGCTCGGGGGTGCCCTTGAAAAAACATCATGCGATAAAAGCTTGCTCTAAGATCCCAAGAGCAATGAAACACTTCTCAAAAAATGAGTGATCCATAAAATAAACAACTAATTAATCAACTATGCTTTCCAAGGTAGAGTGTATGTGGGCCATGCATTTCGTTTTTAGTTCCCCTTATTGTCTTCAACTTGGAAAGGCATTATAAACCAAGGTAGAGCGTCTGTGGGATATGCATTTCCTTTTTAGTTCCCATTACTTTCTTCAACTTGGTAACACATGCAAAATAATAAAGGGCTTGGAAAAAATATACTTAAAAAACAAAAAGAGGAAAAAGATGTAGCCAACCCTCAACAAAGGCACCCATAAATGAGACAATACGAGCCCTTGTATGTTATGAAACTCCAAACCTATAATTCTAACCACATCCAATTCACATTCACTGCATGAATTAGAGAGGGTTCACTTGGGAAACACTCCTTGACTTGGGGAATGATCTACCCAATAGGTCACCATGAAAACCCTCCCATAGTTAAATTTGGAAAATTGCATAAGGTCTTTGAGCATTTGTTTATGTTGAAAAGGGGGGATTTGATGCACATGTTTGGGTGGTTCTTTTATTAGATATGGATTAATTTGCATGATATTATGACTTGTGGACCCTTAAAGGGCATACTTGTTTGTCTTTGTAGGTCCCTGCCAGGTGGAAGTCTTTTCATGAATGCACAAGGTCACTTGGACCTCCATTGGGGCATGAAGACCACATGTTGGATGATGTGCCCCCTCTCTTTGGACACACGGGAGAAGAAACATTACCTTTGGAGGCACTTGTAGACCATGAGGAGTTTTGATTCTATCCCCTTGCACCCAAACGTTGCCTTTGGAGGCCTAAGAACTCATCGTTTAGGCCCATGACATCACATGGGCTTAGGGTTTATGACGAGGATATCATGGTTGATGATGATGTGGCAATGATTTGACAGAGAGAGGGACATTTGTTTTTCATTAGACCACTTGAAGACCGAAGATGAGGCCTTTGTAGTCCCAACAACTTCACTTAGAGAGAAAAACATCTCTCCTAGAAGGCTTATGACACCCTTTAGGGCATGACGTCACCTCTAAAGGAGAATTGTTTTATGTAATATTTGAAATTCGAGTTGTAAATGGACAAATAGAGGATTTTGAACTCCCTAAGTTGATGTTGGCTTTTTGAATGTGGACAAAAGGCTTTTAGGTGACCTCATATAAATAGAGGTCACCCCTTTGTCATTTTAATCATAACTCACTTGAGAATTACATAGTGTGTGGCTGAAATTTTCACCCTACTTAGGCATTTTGAACTATCTCTCTCTTGAATCTATCTTTGTGATGCTAGTACTTGTCTATTGGTGAAGAAGTGAGGCACTACCTCTTGGATGCTTGTTCTTGGTATTTTTGGTGGAATATTCTTGATAAAAAAGGATTTCTTCATGCTATTCTGGAAATTGGTAAGGAATTTCTGCATTTGTTGTGTTGTTTCCTCTTATTTCAGGCTTTGAGTTGTTCAAACAGTTGGAGGAGTATAAATTCATATACCCTCCATCAATTCCACTTGGTTATCATTGAATAATCTACTTTGCAAAGGTTGCTAGGAGGAGTAAAAAGGATTACACAGTCCTAGATTTAACTTGCTAGTTTTGTTTTCTCTAGGGAGTAAAAAGGCTTACACCCCTAGATAAGTAACACAACTAGCTATTACACAAGAGACTCCATAACCCAATTAATTTGGCGCTAGTCTAATTTTCATTGGAGATACAAAATCATTGCATTTATATAAGTGAATTGTTGAGATATTGCAATTGTCTAAGTTGGAACTGATTCTATATGTTATAAGCATTCTTATGCCCTAAGGGCATCTTATTTAGTCTAGTAATTATCTTTGCTGTTAAAATTGAATGCTACAACCATTAGGGTTGCAACAAACTCATATTCTTTCAATCTTTGTTCACTAATCTACCACTTAATTTCACTTGTAAACCTTGGTTATTGTTCTACTAGTTGTTGGCTAATTGTTGGGTGGTTTATTGCTGATTTCCACGGCTAGATCTTGCTACTATAGCCACTTAGCTGTTATAATAAATTGTAGATAAAAATTAATAAACAACCCTTAAATTCACCAAAGTCTTGCTCTAATCATTGGAATTTTCACTAGTTATTGCTCGCTTTATTTCTGATACCTTGTACTAGATTTTGGATGGTCAAATTTGCAGCCATTGTTATCATTTATTCCTTATATACTGTTGCAATTTGAGACAACAAGGTTTGTTGCTTGATTCCCCTTGGTTTAAGGCTTGTATATCTATTGTTTGTCTTGTTTTGGGTAGGGCTAACACTATTTTTCAAGTACTCTATACTTGGAAACCATTCTCCATATACAAGACTCACTCTCAAGTCTTACTCCACCTCTAATCTTGACTCATATGGGTGTTCATATATCATTCTTACACTTTCCATCTCAATCCCCTAGGGTTACCATGATTCCTCCCTTGCGGTGATTTCATCATCACTAAAGCGAGGGGAGTGCCTATCTAAGGTGATAGTGGGTAGGTACTCCCATAGTTGTCACACTTCCGTGGATTGGGTTGGGCTTTTCCCAAGCTACAAATAGTGTGAAAACAATCCCTATTAATCAATTTGACATACTTGTCATCATCAATGGATTCTTCTTATTTTTCCAAGGTAATCCGATAAAATCATTCACTTCTTAATAATTCCTCCATATGGGATTTCCATTGGAAGTAGTTGGTGTTGATAGGAAAAATATCATTAGGAGAATCCATATTAAATATGTAGATAATATGGATTTGAAATATGAAACTGATGGTCTGGATGGAAAGATCTCGAAAATATAGGCTATTGAAAAAAACAACACTTAAAACAGACTTTGGATGTGAAAGTTATGCCCTTTTGAAAAAATACATAAACGGTAACCAAAGAGCCATGTGGCAAATAGAAGTTGGTCCTGTTATCACACAAGTTGTAGGTTAGGAAAAGGCTGACCCAAACCACCAAATGGTGACAACTAAGAGAACACCTACCCACAATCACCTTAGATAGTTATTCTCGTCACTTTAGAGGTGAAGTGATCACCTCAAGAGGGGAATCCCGATGACCCTAGGGGGAAATGAGATGAAAGGTGAGATGATGAGATGGATGCCCCTATAGGTCAAGTTTCTATGTGGAATATGGCTTTGATGACACGTCTCAGTTGTGGCCAATGGTTTCCAAGAAGTATGAGTACCTGAAAAGGGTGATTGTACCAGCTTGAGACACAAGAAAATCCAAGTATGCACGTAATATATTAGGTGGACAAGAAAGTTAAGATCTATGTCCCTAATTGCAACAGTATATATATATATATATATATATATATATATTGTTAGAGCTGCTAAAAATATGCTAAAAGTCTATCAAATGATGCAAGAGAAAAGTTAGCAAAACACTAGTACAACTCAAGTGTAAAAGCATAAGACTTTAACATCAATTGTAAGGATGTTGTAGACAAGTATTTCATATATATATATATATATATATATAGCTGCTAAAAATATGCTAAAAGTCTATCAAATGATGCAAGAGAAAAGTTAGCAAAACACTAGTACAACTCAAGTGTAAAAGCATAAGACTTTAACATCAATTGCAAGGATGTTGTAGACAAGTATTGTAGAGATGTATTTGGAGCCTTATGGCTATAGCAAATAATTTGTTACAACAAAAAAATCAGCCACCAAAAATCACAAGTAATCCACCCAAAAGATGCGCTGAAATTAGTAGATTATAGGGGTAAATTATTAGCAATTTTTTATGGTAGAACTGTGAGTTATTTATAGATTTTCTTAGGGTTTGTTGCAGCCCTAGTGGCTGTAGCTTTGTTTCATTACAACAGAAAGAAGTCCTTGACAAAAAAAATGCCTTAGAGGCCTTAGTGAGATTTAAGCACATAGAATAGATTCCAACTTAGACAATTTCAATATCTTGTGATTTCACGTATCCCAATGCAATGATTTTGTTTCTGCAATGCAAGAAGATTGGTTCCTTTAGATATTAGGTTGTGGAGTCATAAAATTTAAAGGGCTAGTTAAGCTACTTCCTTGTGGGTGTAAACCCTTTTACTCCCTAAGGAAAGCTAAACTAGCTAGGAAAAACCCTAGGAGGGTGTAAACCCTTTTACTCCTCCTAGTATTTCTTTATGAAACAAGTTATTTCAAGACAAAATGATGGGATTAGTGGGGTTTTATGACCTTATAATCCCCAAAATATTACCAAATTAACCTCGCAACCAAGAAAAGAAGCAATAAAAAGAGAGATTCCTTACCTAGTCCAAGCATTAACAAGATAAACATCTTTTTGACCAAGAAAATCCACCATAAAGCAAGAAATAAGCCTCCATAGGAGATATCACATCATCATCCACCCAAGAGAAAAATATAAACCATTACAAGAGTAAGTGACAAGAGAGATATTCAAAATTTCCCAAGTAGGGTGCACATTTCAGCGAACGAGTCTCTCTCTCACAAAGGAGAGTTATGCTAAAAATGAATTAGAGATGACCTCTATTTATACAAATAATCTACGACATAGTTTGTCCACATAATCTTAGGGTAAAACACAATATAAGGGGTCAATAACCATTGTATTTCCCTTTGACAAAAATAATATTATTTAATTCATACTTTACACCTAAAAGAAACCCTAAAACATGATCTCACCCTCTTTTTGGGCAACGTTTGACACTTTTGGTCAAGTCATTGAATTGGAGAAGGAAAGGATATGCCTCCAAAGGCCAATAGTCTTCAACAAAGACATTTCTTCCACGATCCTTGGGCCTCTTCCTTCAAATTGTTCCAAGTGTCCATCATAACCACCAAACCCTAGCCCCAGGTGATGTTAAGCCCCCAAAAGGTGACGTTTTCCCCATTTTAAGCAAGTCGTTTGGCATGTAGGGGGTGGGAAAGGTCCTCCACAATGTCCTCTAGACCTCCAAAGGCATGTCATCGTCATCTAGAGTGTGCACCCTGGTATCCAACCTGTGGGATTCAAGCCCCATGGAAGCCTAAGGTAGGATTGTTCTTCCAAAACTGTCCACCAGCCAAGTCCTGCAAAGATAGATTGATACACCCTTCAAGGATCTCAAGTCAAATGCAACATGATGAGTAAATCAAATCAATAAAAAATCCATCCAAGCATGTACATCCAAGCCACCTCATCAAAATAAACCAATGCTCAAAGACCCTATGCAATTTTCCAAGTTTAGGTATGGGAGGGTTGAGAAAAGGACCTATTGGGTGAATTGTACATAAAGTTTAGGGGTGTTTCCCAAGGAGAACTACTTCTAATTCATGTGTATGAGGTGTCATGGATGGGGGGAAGACTTTTGGGCATGGGGTTCATGACATACAAGAAGCTGTAGTGTCTCATTTATGGGTTCCTTTGTAAAGGGTGTCCTGCACCTTGGTTTTCAATGCAACCTTTTTCCAAGCCCATTTATTGCCTTTTATTATTTTAGGATGTTTCTAGGTTGAAGCCAAGGTGGGGATTCTACCTAAGCATGAAAAAATGTGCCCACCTTGACTCTACCCTGGTCACATCATGCTTCCCCAAGTTGAAAACATGTGTGGGGCTTCTACCTAAGCTAAAAAAATAGTGCCCACACATGCTCCACCTTGGTTGACATTTTGTTATTAGTTATTATTTTTACGGGTCCCATTAATTTCTTATGAGAGGCATTTCATTTTCCTCAGGATCCCTAGGTGAGCATCTATAAGGTTAATGATTGGATTTTATCCTTTTCTAGCTACAAACCTCTGGGCCTTCAACCCCTTCTTCCCCTGAAATAAGGGACAACCCTTTCTTGGGTCAGTATGCCCGAAAATCACAAAATATAAGGAGATGAGGGGATGAAGTGAGGAAAGTGACAAGTATGGACAGGAATGAAATGATGAATCGTCAAGAGGACCTCCGAGTAGAAAACCTATCCCTAAGGGTGACCCACTTACTAGGGCGCAATGTCAACCACCAAAGTGAAACAGGGAAAAGAGCATAATGTCCAAGCAAACATTACATAATAAAAAATAGTAATAGATGCAACAAACTCAAATGCCTCAAATATTGAAATGACAGTCATGATAATACCTGGCTTCTACCTCATGGAGAAATATCCAATGTCTTCCGGAGGCTAGCTAATGTGTTGGATACCGTCGTGATGAACCTAGAGTTGTGGTGGTGAGGTGGATCTCTGTCTGTGCAAGTGGACACCACTGGTCAAATTCTCTCTCGGTAATCCATGTCTGCAACTTGAGGGCCTCGAGATATCATCTCCTTAGTCATCCCTAGGAGTTGGGGATAACAGGTCCATGTGGTGATACTCCTGCTAATTGTTTCTAGAAGCTCACTTTTGAATAAGTTGCTTTTGAAGCATCTCACTTTTATAGAACAAGTGAGAATCACTTTTACAATGAAGTTGTTTTATAAACAAAAGTTGCATGCAAAAAATAACTAAAAGAAAATATTTAAAGTTATTTAAAAGTGATTCACTTTTATAGCTTAAGTGAAATCCACTTTACAATGAATGCATGAATTTTTTAAAAAAATGTAACAAAAGAGAGACTTGAACTCAAGGCTTCTTTACTAAGTAAAGTAACTTTTTAACCAAGTGAGCTAGTACAAAACATATTATATTATTTAGAAGGAGGATTGTTGTTGTTGTTGTTGAAGACGACCTTGGAGAGCGTGGTCATAAAAAACTCTTTTCACAGAAGAAAACATTTTTATTTCTCGACAACAACAAGGGTTAGATCTCGATTACCTTATTCAGAAAATGCAACTTTTCCCTCTATTTCTAATTTACCGAGATCGCACAGAGTGCATGACAAAGAGAATACATAGATAGGAAAACCCTTTCCGATTTTCTGAGATCGCATAGGGCGCGGGGAAAAGAGCATATGCAGATTCTGGGTAAAGAGCATACATAGATCCAAAAAAGTAGCAACCTTGAAATAGAAAATAGAAAACTGAAATATAAACTCTGCAAAAATTTAACAGGGCGTATTTGGGCTTTATATCTCCGGATCTGGTTGAAATGGCTGTATCTTGGGCAAATAGAAACCTTTTCGAGTGAAAAGAAAAACATTATTGACTAAAATGAGCACTCTAAACGCAATGGAATGGTCCTCCTAGCCCAAAATTTTACAAAAATGGCAGGAACTAGAGATGAGGCAACACAACTTCACGATCTTTATCTACAATGGGAGAAGTTATTCAAATGTTCTCTGATACCATGTTCAACAACAAAGGTATTCCAATAGAGGATTAACACCTTTAGTAACCACTCACACAACCAGATCAAAGATTAACACATTGATGTTTTCGCGTGGTAAACCTCTACGGGGAAATTTCCACGACACCAACCAATGTGGCCACTTGGAGCAATTTGTTAATGTAAAGAAAAATTTATAGAGAGATTTACAAGAGAGTTTGTCACAATCGATCATCGATAAATGACCCTCAATGCTCTTTAAATAAAGAACATGGACCAATCAGGTGTTAAGTCACGAATCATTGTAGCCATTAATATCGAGGAGAATATGAACCATCAGATCACTCTATGTTGGGGACATATCGTGACCGTCATATTTCCTAACTACAAATGCATACTAAAGAAACACACTAATAAACACACTTTTACCTAATGACACATTAGACCAAGTTGATCTTAACTAACTCGTAAGCGTCTAAATATCCTAACATAATGTACATTCTTATGACATGCGAAGCACTTGATTTTACTTAAGTCCTTCTTCTCTAGATGTGATGTTCCTCTATCATTGTTACCATTCTTGCTAGATCCCTTTCCTTCTCCCTTCCTTGTCTTACTGACAAGGGCCAAGTTCTCATCACTAATTCCCTACTTGTTTCCTTTAGACTCCTCTTGAATCTCTTCTCAGATACAATCGTCCTAAATCCTTTGCCAATCTGGGAGTTTTTTTCGAGCACAGACTCTCTTGAAAAATGGTTCCCAAGACTTGGGATAACCATTCAGTGCCACATTAATTAACTCTACGTCATTCAATTTATCCCCCATAGCTGCAAGTTAATCACGTACCTGAGTGATCCTCATGAAATAGTTGGTAACTTTGTCAGTTGATCTAGACATCTGTATAGATATGAGTTTATTTCTTAAGACCATCTTCCTATTCATGTTATCTCTTTGGAATAATCCTACCAGGACATCAAACATTTCCTTGGCCATCTACTTCTCAGATAAGTGAGGAATTAGACGATCCTTCACTGAATCCAATATTACCTGTTGGGCTTTGATCTCCTTCTTTTGGTGAACTGCCAAATCTTGTGGATCCGTCGGAGGAAGAACTACTATGTCCACTATATCCCAAAGGTCATATTCTTTCAAAGCTAAAGTAACTCTTGCTTTCTAAGAGAGGAAGTTGGTTTCTCCATCCAATCTTTCTTCAAATCTCAGACTTGCTACTACCATCCCTTAGATCTCATAATCTTCCCTGGAAATAACCGACTGCGGAAACTACCCCTATATTGAGATGTACGATCCTATACGCACCTATCACTACTAAAACCCACGTATGTATGTGACTTCCTTTAAGAAAACCCACGTATGTACATGCTTGTTCCTAGTGCAACTCACGTACAACTCCGCACGACTGCAAAATCATTTTCTTCTTTGGTACAACTGTTTCCCTAAAATCCAACCCTTGATTTCTGATTGCTGGTTATAGATCTTCTGAGATCTCCTTACAGATCTGATAGATCTGCTACGAACTATCATGGATCTAAAAAATGGCTTCTTCTCAAAGTGAGAGCTCTGATACCATGTTGAAATTCTAATCCCGACACCTACGTATCTTGTTATCTAATGATTTCCTTACTGTAAATAAAATTAGTAGATCACAAAACAAAATACACTTACTATAATAATCAACTCAAATAAATAGCGGAAGCAATACTGGAAACCAAAATCTCATACACAAAGATATGCTGCCCATCAACTAATCTTATCATTCAAATAACTTCAAATATTACAAGGGCTCCCTTACTTGGAAAATGGCCCACAAAGAAAATATAGAAAACTTTAGACAACACCTGCAAACCCTAGCAATTCTTGGTTTGTTGTATGACCTCAAATTTTCACATTTCCTGATATGTAAACACATTTCCTTAAGAAAACCTGCATATACACGCCTGTCTCCACCGAAGCTTTCGTACACGCTCACAAATATTGTACAACAAACTCTGTATGGCATGACCCTATTGTTGCAACTCCAATCTATTGAAACTCCTTGCGACTTCTCTTGTTCTCTCTTCTCCCTAACCTATACTGATTTCTAGATGAAATTCCTTCTCCACATATTCAAAATCTCCTTTTATCACATTCCTTCATGATCCAACCCTTTTGAGAAAAATTCCTTCTCTGCTTTGTATCAAAAGTGTCTCCTTCTTCACCCTTGCCATGATTTTATAATATTGAGTTATGAACTAACCCTAATCTCCAAAATGATTGATGGGAGAGATTAAATCTCACCTCACTTGAGATCAATGACTAAGATTTAATTTACTAATGCTAATAACTTTAGTATTTCATTAAATAAACTCAACTAATTCAAATATTTGTTGTGATTCAGGTGAGGTGAACCCCTAACCATGCCTAGATCCAACAATTTACTAATTTACCATACATGAATATTTTTAAAATTGATTATTTTCACAAAGTAATACTTAATCCAACAATTTTTTTAAGAAGGTTATGAACATAAATCATTCAAAAATTTAAACGTATTTAAGAGGATAATGATTGAAAAAAAAGTTCTTTATTAATCTTTTCCTAGAGATTAAAAATAATTAATCTCATTTTAAAAACATAAACATACATTTGTGAACATAATTAATTTAGAACTCGTACTTTTAATTAGTTTCATATAATTAACCATAAAACAACAATTTTATGTCCAAAATTATAATATGGATTATATTTTATTGATAGTTTTAATTATATATTAATCTATGTGATTAGTATGTTGTATAAAATTCCATACTCTTCATGTTCATTGAGTAAGATGTAGGTAGTTGGTTAAACCAATTCAGAATTAGCTTCTAGGCCATTCAAAACTCCATAGATAAAATCCTTGCATCTTTCAAAACTCTGAAAGAGACATTGAAGGTTTAAAGGCATAATAGGTTGGTTAACATGACTAGATGTACATCACCATGTGGGTGGGTGGATGGCCCCAGGAAACACCATGTGGTCCCTTCAAAAACGCGTTTACGAGTACTCCTCATCTATCATTTTCATGCTCCCATCCATTTAAGTCGTGAGATTAATTTACATGGTTTTTTCAGATTTTAATATTGAATTTAAGAGACAAAGTTTAAACATTGGTATTCTTGTTATGATTAACATGAATATCCAGAATTATTAGTGTTAAACTTGAACATGTACACTTTGTAGAAAAATGGGCCACCTGAGAAATTCTTGCACTGGCATATTTGAGGAGGAAACACCAGAGGAACCCTTGCTTGAGCTAGCTTCGTTGGCAGACTCACCAACTGCTCCTTTTCACCTGCATCTTCCAGATTATCCTGATGATGGCACTACTCCTGGACTTGACTCCTTATCAGGTAAGCTCAAATCTATTTGTCTGACTCTGTACTCTACGCTCTCTTCCCTAGAACTAGATCTTATAGACAAACCCCCCCACCCAAATTCTGGACTAGCTTTCAATACCTTGGGAGATTCTAACCCACCACAAACTTCCCACTGTTTGACCAACCAACATCCGGTTCCAAACATATCTCACAACTCTATATTTTCTGTTACCCTTACTACTCCTACCACTCCTCTCTGCTCTATTATGCCTTCGACCAACTCACTGCCTAATACAGTCGCTCCATTTATACAAAATATCACTCCTATAGTTGACCTGACCTGCTCCCCGAATATCTCTATTTTAAAATTTCCAGCCACCTCTCCCTTGATGGACTGAGCCCATCTTTTTAATACATCACATTCAAACATCTTTCCGGCGTTGGAGAGCTATGATGAAAAGGTCACCGAACAAGAGATTTTTTCTGGTCTTTTGGGTTCAGATGAGTCCGAGACTGGAGAGAGTTCTCTTGGTGATGTTTTAGACTCACTTCTACCTACATACAAAGAAGTCATAACCCCTAAGGCCTTGCCTACTTATCGAGGATCTACTTTACTCATTACACCAACTATAGACATTGGACTGAGACTAGTGGAGGCCACATCTACATCACAAGGTAAAGACTATACCTGGTCTAGAGGGCACGGTTACGAGCACTCTCCGATCAAAACCCATAATGCCTGTCGCAAGGAGGGATTTACACCTACACCCTCTTTGGTTCCACTACATACAAACACAAATAATGGGGTGCTTAGAGGAATGAAATCCCTAGCAAGAGAAAATCCATGATCTTGCTCTCCCTCAACATCAGAGGGGTGGGGGGCCACCTAAAATCATCCTCATTCAGAAGACTTTTCTCTCACATTTCACCCGACATCATATTTCTTCAGGAAACACTTGTGAATAATAAAAAGGCAAGAAGTTTTCTTTTTCAGTTCTTCTCTAACTGGCACATCTGCACAATTAACTCACTTGGTACATCTGGGGGATTGGCAGTGGCTTGGAACCCATACAAATTTGATCTCTTCCCCTATCTTTGTAGTGGTGTCATTTTATTGTCTGGTACTTGTCTTACTACACACAACAAGATCAATCTTCTCAACATTTATGCGCCCTGTTCTGATAGACAATTATTTTGTGAGCAGATTGAAGCTAGGGGTCTCCTTGACTTAGACAACTTGATTATCATAGGCGATCTTAATCTCACTATTTATGTTGAAGAAGTTTGGGGGCCACTGCTTCCCCTGGCACATTGGAGAATTTTTTCTCCACTCTTTTCAATGCACATCATTTGATTGACTACGCTACAGATTTCTTGACTCCAACCTAGTGCAATGGACGTGTGGGCCTTGACTCCATTTCCAAGAGGCTGGACCGTTTTCTTTTATCAGATCGCCTCATCACTACAAAGGATGTGATCCACTCCTGGGTATGTTTCCCCTTTCTGTTTGATCACGCTCCGATCATCTTGTAGCTGGATCCTTCTCCCCTAAATATTGCTTATCCCTTCAAATTAAATGCAGGCTGGCTTATAGAAAAAGAGTTTAATACCATCGTTGAGGATGTGTGGAAGGATCCACTCTTTATTTCAAAACAAAGAATCCAACATCGTTTCATTTGGAAGCTAAAACATCTCAAAGTTCACATCAAATTGTGGGCCTCCACCTACTGTTGGCACAATGCACAAAAATTACTCGATCTAGACACAAGAATTCGGGCATTGATCCTTGTAGAAGCAAATTCGGGGACCACTGGAGCTAGATGTCAACATCTAAAGGAACTTGAATCCGAGTGAAACCAACTTCTTCTGCAGGATGAAATTACCTGGAGACAACATTGTAGAGAAAATTGGCTTATGCATGGTGACCTAAACAACAAAATTTTTCATAATTTTGTCAGTTCTTGTAGAAGAAAAAAACATATTTTGGAGATCAATGCTAAAAATGGATCACTCCATAAAGGACAACATGCTATAAAAACAACAACAATCAATCATTTTAAACCTTTTTTTGAACAAAATCGCTTCGCAAATCTGGAGACCTTAGTTTCGGTTGCAAGTCTATTTCCCCATACAGTTACAACTGAATATACACTTATTATAGACATGCCCTGCACTCTACATGAGATATCAATAGCTCTAAAATCCTTCTCAAAGGAAAAAAGTTGAGGCCCACATGGCTGGACGGTTGAATTTTATTTGCACTTTTTCGATCTGATTGGCCCAGAACTTCCAGAGCTTGTGGAGGATACTAGACACAATGGTAAGGTGATTGGTGCCATAAATTCGAATTTCCTTACCTTAATCCCCAAAGCAGCTACACCTACTACCTTTGGCGATTATAGGCCTATATCCCTCTGCAACCTATGCTATAAACTTATCTCCAAAATTATAGCTAGTAGGATTAAGCCTATTATTTCCCGTTTCCTTTCAAAAGAACAACTGGGTTTCTTGAAAGGTCACCATATTCTTGATGCTATTGGCACCGCCCAGGAGTGTATGCACAGTATCAAAAATAAAAACTTGAAGGCAATCATCCTCAAATTGGACCTCAAAAAATATTTTGATTGCATTAACTAGGATTTCCTTAGACTGATCCTAGTTCAGACATGTTTCAACAATACTTTGATCAAATGGGTTATGGGCTGTGTGGTCAATGCAAACCTGTCCATTTTGGTCAATGGAGAATCCACAACCTTCTTTCGAATGGGCAGAGGACTGAGGCAGGGATGTCCCCTCTCACCTCTTCTTTTCGTCTTAGCAATGGAATCCATGAGCCTGCTTTTCAAATCAAGCCAAGCTGAAGGAAAGATATTTCGAATAAAGGTGTCCAGGGCCATCAAAATTATTCATCTCCTCTTCGCCGCCGACGTCCTTATCATGAAAAATGGTACTCTTTAGGAATGGACATAAATAAAAGAGATCCTTCAAATTTTCTGCAGTGCCACAGGTCTGACAATCAACTGGGTTAAATCCACTTTCCACTTCGCAAACATACTTCAACAAATTATGGACCAGATTAAAGGTATTTTTCCCTACACTTTTACTCCACTCTCTTCTGGTCTCAAATATCTGGGCTATCAATTAAAATGAAATACCTACAAGACCTTGGACTGGAACTGGCTACTTGATAAAGTGGAAAAAGGACCAGCCACTGGTGCACGAGGTGGCTCTCTCTTGGAGGCCGGTTTATCCTCATCAAAGCAGTCCTTGAAGGACATGCTATCTATTGGATGGCTCTTGCTGCCATTCCTGCCTCGGTCCTCACAAAACTCTGAAAGTTGATTTTCAACTTCCTCTGGTAGGGTTGTTTTGACCACTCTCGAAATCTCTGCAATTGGAAAGCTTTGGCTAAACCAAAACATATAGGAGGTTGGGGCATCTGGAATCTCTTCCATTTTAGTCAAGAACTTGCGGCTTCTTCACTCCGGCGTGTGCTAAATTTCCTGGCATATGGAATTCTGTTATCATTGACAAATACCTCAGCCATCTTTCAGTAAATAGATGGGTTTTATCAGATAATATTTCTACTAGATCAACGTCTTTCTTTTGGAGGAACCTCTAAAAAACAAAGAATCTGATTACTCGATGGATTAGTTGGCTCCTAGGATTGGGGCACACAATAGAACTTGGGCGCGATGAATTATGGGACTAGACACTACAAACAATCTTTCCCCACAACTGTTCACATATCTCCGTTTAAAAAATTGTTGGTATCTCTACCAAATCCACGACTCAATTAGATCGGACCATCGACCAGATACTTGGATTACCAACACAGCTCTTGGACTCAATCCTGAGCTATCTCGCGAATGGTACAACTTCTACACACCACTATCACATTCAGGTATCCATCTATCTAATTCTGCAGACCAATTACAGTGGATAGAGGGCAATCATTTGGGAAATCCTTCTGTTTAAAATTTTGATGCAAGAATTATGATATTTCATTCGCATACAATTGTCAGAGGATGGCGAAATAAATTTTGGTCCTGGCATATTCAACCCAAGATCAAACACATTACATGGATTATGATTGCTTACAAACTTAATAATTGGGATATTCTCCAAAATTTTTTTTGGTCTGGGCCAAATTTTTGCCATCTCTGTCACTCTGATTCTGAATCTGCAGACCATATTTTTATAAAATGCTTATTTACTAGACAGGTTTGGGAGATAATTGCTTTGACTTTAAAATTTCATACTATTTGGGATGGGACTGAGCTACATGACTGTTTTGACTCTTGGGCTCATAAGGAACGCAAGCTCATACAACTCCCTTCACTTATTTGCTGGACCATCTGGCTGGAAAGGAACAAAACTATTTTTGAAAATGGGTCTCCATCCACTGGTGCTGCAACATACAAAGTCCTTGGCATCTTCAAGTCTTGGAAGGAAGCTCACACCAATAAGATTAGAATTCATCACATAAAGAAGGGTCCTGATTTAGATGACACTCCAACAGGTCAGTTCGATGGAGCAACACTTTCAAATGGTTCACAGAGTGGAGCTGGAGGTTTAATCAAAATCTTTCCAAATTCGTTTTATATATGGACTTTCAACTGTGGCCCGGGCACCAATACCAGGGTAGAACTTTTGGGTTCCTGGGCCACACTATTCTTAGCCTCCAGACTTCACATTATGGCCCTTTAGGTTCTCGGGGATTCCAGAATTGTTATTGATTGGCTGAGTAATAAGGGAGATCTTCAGGCAATCTCTCTATCAACTTGGAAGGATAGAATTCATCATCTACAACCCACCTTCCATAACCTCAGCTTCAAACACATTTATCGGGAACATAACAAATCTGCAGATCACCTTTCAAAGACAACACTCCAGAAAAAAGAGGGTATCCTATCCTACAACCTCTGGATTGACGACCATGAGGGCCCTCTCGTATTTTTTACTCTTTTCTAAGATAATTTTTTTCTCCCTTCCTCAAAGGACTTTCTAGATTTGAAAGTGGGAGTTTTCTTTCCTTCTTGTCACAGTTTATCTCCCTCATATTTATGGATTTAGTGCTTCGATAACATTCTCACTAGTTTAATTGCAGCTTCATACTCCTATCTCTCTTGTCCATATGTTTCTTTCCCCATTTGCTGGTCGTAGATCGCTATAGGAGAAAGACATATTTCTTTTTCAACAGTTTTCTCCGCCAGTAGCGCTTTTAACTTTCAGTTTAGAAACCAAATTATATTAATATATAATTGTGAAATTTTCCCATTGGAAAAAAAAGTTTAACATGAATATCCAGAAATATTAGAGATTGAACTTAACTTTATTTCAAAGTCGTTAACCAATTTACCTATAAATCTAATCTCAATTAAAATGATTAAATATCCATATCTTTATTATAATTTATAAAATTTAGATAAAATGTTATTAAGTAGATTATATACTCTAATTTCTACAAATTTATTTATATAAGTGAAGATATTTATTTAAAAAAAAACACTATTTATATTAAAAAATTGTTAAACATAAATTTAAATATCTCCACTTAAATATGTATATTTCAACTTTATGAACATTATATATATATATATATATATATATATATATATATATATATATCAAATTAACTAGTTTTGAACTGGAATGATACTTCTCTACAGTTTTGAAAGAGATATTTTATTTGGGACATTATATCTCTGCGATTTTTCACGGGACACCAAATTGGTGTATGAGACCGCCTTGTTTGTGGGACAAGGGACCCCTTTCGCCCAATGCCAAATTGGTGTATGAGAACCCCTTGTTTGTGGGACAAGGGACCCCCTCCGCCCAACGATTTGACTGGTAAAGTCTACATAGGTATACATACCCTACCCCCCTCTGGATTTGAACTTGTAACCTCTTAGGAGGAAACACATATTCTTAACCATTAGGCCCACTCTTCTTAACCATCATGCCCACTTAGGATGTATTAATAATAATCTATTTTTAAGGTCATGACCAAGATAGACACCAAATTGGTGTATGAGATCCCCTCCGCCCAATGATTTTACTGGTAAAGTCTATGGAGGTATACATAACCTACCCCCCTTTGGATTTGAACATGTGACCTCTTAGGAGGCACTCGCAAATTTGGGTCATTTTGGGACAGCGATTTCGACGCTCTTGCGACGTTATGTCGTGGATATTGCGACGAATCTTGAGTCTCTCAAACATCGTTTCAAGTGACGTGGCAATTTCGACAAACTTGAATTAGCATCGCAAGCGTGACGACCGTAGGGAACTTCTCACAATTGTGACAAAAAAAGAAACATCGTCGCCAATACGACGATATATGGAAACTAAGTGAAACCAAATGTTCGTCACTATTTCGATGACAACATGGTATATAGCGACGATTTCGCTATACAAATTTCATGGTTTATATAGCAAATTCGTCGCATAATTTCTATTGTGCGTTGCAATTGCGACGACAATTTTCGTGGTCTATTTAGCAAATTCGTCACATGATTTTTATTGTCGTCAAACTTGAGACGACCACTTTTCTTGGTTAATATAGAAAATTTGTTGCAAGATTTTTTATTGTTGTCGAAATTGAGACGACAACTTTTCTTGGTTTATATAGCAAATTTGTCGCAAGATTTTTTATTGTTGTCGAAATTGCGACAACAACTTTTCTTGGTTTATATGTTCTAATTTGTTGTAGGATTTTTATTGTTGTCGAAATGGCGATGACAACTTTTCTTGGTTTATATAGCAAATTTGTCGCAGGATTTTTACTGTTGTCGAAATTGCGATGACAACTTTTCTTGGTTTAGATAGCAAATTCATCGTAGGGTTTCTGTTGTGCGTCGAAATTGCGACGAACAATATTTATTTAAAAAAAAATTGAAAATTTATTTTTGGGATAAATAAATAAAATTTTATTTTAGAGAAATCTTGTGGGAATCTTTAAAATTAAGGGTTTATTGGGGGAATATTTAAAATTAAGGGCCATTCCATTTATTGGGAATATTTAGAAATATCATTCAAAGTACAAAGCTTGTGGGAATCTAGTTGGGCAAGGCCACT
>ML797665.1:195907-211212 GCA_009831015.1 Picea engelmannii
TCAATATATAAATATATATATTGACTATAAGCCACCATTAAAAGACATTTAAGGCATCTTTGGGGCTCAAATATGATTCATTGTAATGTACCAAATGGTTATTATGCAAAGCCATCACAACTAAAAATATAAAACTCTCGATACTTCATAAGGATAAGAAAATATATACATATTTATATGGTGAATGATGATTACAATTGATAATTAGATTTATATAGTGCCATAATTATGATAAAATTATTTATTGAAATGTTTTTTTTTTAATTATATATTAAGACAAATTCTTGAAAATAAAGACCATAAATTAGTACATATATGAATAAAATTTGGTTCTGAAGTAACAATAGAGGAGCTCTGTCACTAGAGGAGGGTTCCTTTCTCTCGTAGGAATTTCATGATGGTTAAATTCAAGAAGAAATGTCTTTCATGCTCTAGCCATCTTATTTAGTTCTTTCTTATTTTTTTTTGGTAATGTATCCATTTCTTATCAATTTTTGGACATAATTATATTTAAATATGGTAGACTCTAGCCATCTTATTTAGTTCTTTCTTATTTTTTTGGTAATGTATCCATTTCTTATCAATTTTTGGACATAATTATATTTAAATATGGTAGACTCAATCTGAGAAAGAATCACCAATATAAGTTTTTTTAAGTAAAAGGTTGATAGGAATGATTATGTAATTGAAGAGCAATTTTATTTGTCAAGAGTATTTTTAGAAGAGAATTAATGAACAATCCTAATTGGGTAGTAATATGAATATTCTTTTATGGAATATAATTTTTTTGTTTTTGTTTTGTTTTGTTTTTTTTTTTTTAATCGAAAAAAAAGTATGCAACTATTAATGAAGTAAGAAGCAAGGAGAAAACATTGATTTTTAGCATCATAACAACCATACAGTCTAGAACAAAATAAGACAACATTTGTAGAAAAGAGCATGTGTGTGATCTATCTATATCCTTTTCACTACTATTCCCTATCATGTTAATCTACATGGCTTATGTTGGCCATGACAACCCCATCATAACTCATGACAACTCTAATAAGAGCCATTTAAGGCATTTTTGAGCTCAAAGATGAGTCATTGTAACAACCAAACCATTGTTATGCAAAATCGTTGCAACTAAAAAATAAAACTCATAATAATACATAAGGATCATAAAATATATAAATATTTATATGGTGAATGATGATTACAATCCACAATTAGATCATGAAAGGGCATCACCATGGTGTCCTGATTATTAGTTTTTAATTATAAAATATTTTACATATTATATAAATAGCTTTAATGATATTGATTATGTCCATACATGTCACCGCCCTTAAAGTAGTTAAAGAAACTCAAAAAAAACTTTAAAGTGTTACATAATATTGTTGAATTGTAGATGGATCAATATATCCTAAGTCAATATTCTTTTGGATTGTTCATTAATAGGAATCTTGGTGTTGATGCTCAATGTGAGAAAATCAAGCATATTGATCAAAACACCCTTGTAGGGCTTGTTACCCCGCCATGCCTAGGGGTAACTAGAGGATACCATGTCTCATGGCACACAATGGAGACAATGATACCAACCATGATGTGATCAACATGTCCACAGATGGAAGCCCAACAACCCCCCTCAGATTGCCTCTACAACTACAAATCAACCAAGGCTCATGACATCCAAGCAACTCAGTGTATGGGAGATGGTAAGCTAGCATCACCATGAGGTATGTTGGTCCTTCTTTCACGTGAAGTGTTTTTCTTGATTTACTGGGCATGTGGATGAGGATCATTGGTTGAAGTTGGATAATGAATCACTGGCTTGGGAAGTTGTGTTTGTTGTCTTGTTTCACCTTGGTGGTCAGCTTATGTGAGCTAGTCCACTGTTCTAACCACCCAAGGAAAAGGGGTACTACTGGGGGGCCCTCACAAGGGTAATGTTATATTCCCCACCATATTTAACAATTTCCATCCTGGAGCCTCTCACAATGTACCAAACTTTGGTAATGGGTCATGGTCCATTCTCTCATGAGAAGAAGGGGTTGAAGGCCCAGAGGTTGATGTAGCTTCTATATATGTATATCCTATGTATAAAGGCCACCTATAAAAGCCACATGCCAACTTGAGATCTGCCCCTTTAATGGTAATCACCCCTTGTCCTGATGCATTGAATGCACAATCATAACATGACCATAGCCTAGTAAGAAAATGAAAGAATAAGGCTTGAAACTTGTAAAGGGGACTTGCAAAACAAAAATGGGTATCAAAAGGAAATTAACGGGTTTGAAATGCAAAAGGTACCGAGGAAAGGGTATCTCAAGCAACAAGTGCTCCCTCTACAAAGGTGCTCATAGAAATGGATTTAATTACACCATAAGCCATGCAGTAAGCCCAAATTCATACCACTATCATACTTACTCTTGAAGAGTTTCTTTCTTTCACTATTTCCCTTAGGATTGTTACCCCCCCAGGCTAGGGGTAACTAAGGAGATGATGTCTTGAGGACTGCAAGTTGAGTACATGGAGTGTCAAGAGAAAGATGAGTAGACATAGCTTCTCTTTACACAACACATCACTGTTCATCGATAGTAGAAATGTCCACCACACCAGCATGGCCTAGAAAGGACAACAAGTATTGTTTCACAAGGTAACAAGTTTGGTGTCATGGTAAGTGTCATTTTAATAATTGAAGCATTGGAGCATGTTGTAAAGAGTCCTTTCTTGATTATCAAAATGTTTTCCTGTAAATTATACCTTTTTCCTCATTTCACCTTGGTGATTGACATGGTTTCCTAGTAAGTGGGTCACCCTTGGGAAAAGAGTGCTACTAGGTAGTTTCCTTAAAGGGTCATTGTATCATTCCTGCACATACTTACCACTTTCCACACTTCTTCCCTTTCATTTCCTCATCTCTTGGGTTTTCAAGCTTATTAACCTCAACAAGGGCTTGTACCTCATTTCATGGGAAGAAGGGGCTAAATGCCCAGAGGTTTTGTAGCTGGAAAAAGATAAAAGCCATAATTGATCCCTCTAGATGATCTCCTTAAGGTCTTGAGAGCAATGAAACACTTCTCCATAAAAATCAAGGACCTTTAAAAAATGAAAACACATAATTAATAAATGTCCTGCGTGTTGGGGGAATTCAATTGCGGTGTGTTTTACTTTCCTTGCACATGGCATTCAATGTGTTCCTAAATTCAAGTGGAATTTCCATGCTCCTTACTTTCCATTGCACATAGCACTCAATGTTTTGGACCATAATAAATTAACAACAATAAAGGGCTTGGAAAAAGGTTGCATTGCAAAAGAGGGATGCAATACACCCTCTACAAGGCACCCATAAATGATACAATATGAACCCCTAATCTGTCAAGAACCCCATGCCCAAAATTTATACCCCCATCCACCTCATACTCATTTGCATGACTTAGAGAGGGTTTTCTTGGGAAACACTCCTTGACTTGGGGATTTATCTACCCAATAGGGCACCATGACAACGCTCCCATACTTAAATTTGGAAAATTTAATAAGGTATTTAAGCATTTGTTTATTTTGAAAAGGGGGGATTTAACGCACATGTGTGGGTGGTTATTTTATAAAATATGACTTAATTATCATGATACACGTGACTTGTGGACCCTTGGAGGGTGTACTTGTTTGTCTTTGCAAGACCTTTCCAAGTGAAGAGTCATTCCATGGAGGATTTGTGCCATTTTGACCTTCATGGGGGGTTGAAGACCCCAAGGATGGACGCCATACCCCACAAGATGGGGAGATTACCTCAGATCTCTTGTGCACATGAGGTGATGAAAATTTACTTCGGAGGCACCTTGAAAATACTAGAGGATGAAATCACATCCCTTTGTACTTGGGTGATGGCCTTTGGAGGCCCAAGATGTCACCTTCTAAGCATTGATGTCATGTGGAGGCCAGGGTTTTTGGTGGGATTGATGGCACCAGGCATGTGGTGATGTGTTTTGAAGGAAGAAGAGGCATGGCATGACTCTCTAGCACATGAGAGATTGACACATCGACTTTGTAGGCCCAACGACTTGCATCTAGAGGCTCAATGACACCCTTCTAGGACATGAGGTCACGCTTTGAGGGTTTTACTTTATGTAAATTTCATTTTTGTAAATTGTAAAGGTAAATAAAGGGGGTCGACCTCCTTTTAATTTGTTGTTGAAATTTTATTTGGAAAAAATTGGTTTATATGGCCTTATATACATAGAGGCCATCTCATTTTCATTTTAAACATAACTCACTTGAGAATTACATAACTCTTGGCTGAAATTTTCACCCTACTTGGGAAATTCACTCTCTTGTCTCTTGTGCAAATGGATGCTTTACTTTTATATTAGTTGGAGGAAGGGTAGTGACCTCTCTTGGATGATTTTTCTTGGAAATTGGTTGGAATATCTTGATAAGTAAGGGTTTTTCATGCTATCTCTTGTATTAGGTAAGGAATTTATGCAATTGTATGTGTTTCTTCTTGATTTCAAGGTTATTTTGTCAAAACCTTGGAGGTGTATAAATGCATACACCCTCCATCAATGATATCTCTTTTATTTTCACTGAAAAGGATTTTAAAGGGTTTCTGCAAGGAGTAAAAAGGCTTAGACCCTTGCAGTTTATCATTACTAAGGTTTGTATCTCTAGGGAGTAAAAATGATTACACCCCTAGAAGAGTAATAAACCCTAGCTCTACAACAAGAGACTCCATTACCCAATAGATAAGACACTAATATTATTGAATTGGAGGCCCTATTGTAATAATAATTAACCTACAACCATTAGGGATGAAACAAACTCAATCTCTCTCACTCTTTTACAACTTTTCTACCACTGAAATTTACTTGCAAGCTGTCATAATTGATCTACTGTTGAAGGGTTATTGTTTGGGTGTCTTACTTGTTGATTTTAGAGGCCAGAACTTGCTGATGTAGAAAAATTTTGCTATATCCATAAGGCTGTCATAAAACTTTGTTGGTAACACTTAATAACAACCCTATCTTGCTATCAAAGTCTTGGTTTAATTATTGGAAAATTGTCTACTCATTCCTAGCTTTATTTTCCAACATCATACACTTGATTTTAATGATTTAATTTGCAGTTGTCATAGCTTCTTTACTACTGATATATATTTCCATACTGCTGCAATTTTTGGACAACAAAGTTTCTTTCTAATTCCCCATTGGTTTTGAGGCTTTAATCATCATATATTATCTTGTTCCAGGCAAGTCTAACATTGTTTTGCAGGTGCACAACCTTGGGAACCATTTATTAACTCATAATATTTTTTCTCAAGCCTAATTCCTATCCTTGAAATTTCCCTATAGGGGAACTCTTCAATCTCTTTTCTTCTCCCATCCAAATCCCCTTAGGGTCACCTGAGAAGCCTCCCTTGTGTTGGATTTTTCCTTCACTAAAATGAGGGGACATCTAGTGTGGTGTTAGTGATAGGTGTTCCTAGTTGTGTCACACACTTATGGATTGGGTTAGGATTTTCCCGAACTACAAAATGTGCGATAACAAGGACCTATTCCTTTACCTGGGTCTTTAATTTCACTTTCTTGGTTGGCACACCTAATAAGGTTGGATGAAGGCTCTCCCATATTCAAACTTTCCAAGTCACATGAGGTCCTGGGGGGTGTGATGCTTGAAGGGGATACTAAGGTGAATTGTTTACATGGATTATATCTTAAGTAACAACTTACTTTGCAGATTCAATGACTAATATATCTTATGAGAATTGGTTTACCTTGTCTTGTATTCTTCTTTGTTTTGGATGGCCTTGACATGGTTCTTTGAGGGACATACTAGGATTTCATCTAGAACGTTGTGGCCTTGTTGCAGGACTTTGGAACGTGTGATGCAGAGAAGTGAGTCATCCAATGACTTTCCACCTTTTGACAGGATCTCTCACATCTTGAGAACCTTGGACAATGGAAAAATGGGCTTGGTTTTAGCAAATTTGGTCATGATGGCACATAGATGGGTTGAAAGCCCACATGGTAGGAAATGCACCACTAGGGATTATTATTGATTGGATGGGGGATGTTCTAGTAGCTGATATCCATACACCATTCTTAGATGAGATACAAATTCCTCCACCTTTGACTCAACAACCTAGACCCTCGACGTTGGCCTCTCTCTGATGATGACATCACCTTCTAGGGTTTTTATCATGATGGGGTTTGATGAAACTTGGTTCACGACTGATGATAAACCATGACCATGGATGATTATATGTACCCTTTTCCATCATTTCACCTTGATATGTTGCCATGTGGCCTTGGGAGGCCCTCTCCTAGCCTTTGGAGGCTTGACGTCACCACATGTGTGGAATTTATTATACCATTTTTGCATTTTATTTATTTGTAGAGGTTACTTGAGGGGTCGACCCCACTTACTATTGAAATTTCACTTGTTATGTGGAAAAATATGATAGATTTGCCTCATATAAAGAGGCTAGTGCTACAACATTTCAAATGATCACTTTCCCTCACACTTGTGTGGGGAACACTTATGAAATTTTCTCTTCTTTAGCCTCTTGGGCCCTTTTTCTCTCACGTGCTAGTCTTGGAGGAGGAATTTTATGGATGTGTTGCACTGCTGGATCAATAGTTTATGCAATTAGGGTGTGATGCTCTTGATTCTTGGAAGAAGTAAGTAAATTTTTGCAATGCTATGTTTATTTTTGATGTTAAAGGTTAAATTGCTATCTTGTTGCAAGTGTCTTGTTTTTGTTGAAACCCTAAGAGGAATACATAAGTGTTTCTCTTCCTCACAATTTTTTATTTGTCCAAGTTTGTGAAGCATCCTTGCTAGGGATAAAATCCTAAGGCCCAAAAGTGCTTGCACTTTAGGGTTTTAACCCTAGTCTTTGATCCTTGACCTGAGTGAAGCTAGGAGAAGGGAAAAATGGCACCTAGGGCCCAAGTGTGTTTGCACCCTAGGTACCTTTTCCTCAAATCCTAAAACCTAAGGCCCAAGTGTGTTTTCATTCCAGGTACCTTTTCCTCAAATCTTAAGACCTAAGGCCCAAGTGTGTTTTCATTCCAGGTACCTTTTCCTMAAATCTTAAGACCTAAGTTCCAAGTGTGGTTGCACCTTAGGGTTTAGGATTTACCCTTCTTGTTTCATTTAKATAAATCTTCAAGATAATGCATTTGAGAATCCATAAGCCCTAGAGGACAATGCCACTAACCTAGAGGTGTCTTGTGGTTGAAGTAGGTATTAAAACCATTTTTCTCAATCTCTCAAACATCTAACTAACATTGCTAACCCTAACCTTAGAAAAATTTCACTATTTATTATTGCTTGAGAAAAAATTTCACTATTTCCTTTAGACTCCTCTTGAATGAGGCTTGAGAAAGGAAGAGATTCAAAAGGAGTCTAAAGGTTAAGGTGCACAACCTTGGGAAAAATTTCACTATTTCTCAGGGAAGCCTCATTCATCTATAAGTGGCTTAACTCGTTTAGAAATTACTTCTAGCATTTGTATAATTTTATGCTTGATGAATGCTTACTTTTGATGCTAAATTGCTACATTTCTGAGCACTTTATCTTGTTGTTGTTGCAAAATAGTTATTGATATTTTAAGACTAGTTTACTTCTGTCATTTGAAACAACCATATCATTTGTTACTTGTCAAGTGTCTAAAGGGCTGTTTTTTGCACTCTATAACTTGATAATTGTTTACATATGTTGTAGGTTGTGTATTGTCTCGTACATGTACAACAATTATCTCATTATCCTTTATCCCTCTCCTAGACCTAGACCTAACTAACATGTGATGAAGATAGGGGGTGGTAGGCTTAGATAATCTTGTTATTTGACCCCTTGATGTCTCTAGGGAAGCCTCCCTTGTGGTGGACCTCTTCCATCACTAAAATGAGGGAAGTCTCTACTTAGATGACAATGGTAGATTCTTCCATAGTTACACAAGATTTGGGGATATTGTGGAGGGATTTGAACAAGTACAAATCTTGTGTTAACAGGGATATAAAGGGGAAAGGAGGGAATTAAAGCTGGGTACTGCTTAAATCCCTAAACTTATTCACCACATTGTTAGATTTATTAGTTAACTGGGTTAGTGGAGTTGCTCCCCTTAAGGTTACTAGTCCTCCAATTATGTGTATGGTCTAGTTTTACAATGTGCCTTATGTTAATGGTTGATTGTTGCTAAATGTTCTATTAATATGCATATTAGTTCCTAAACGAGTATGCAATATTATTGTGAATGTTAATCTAAACTACAAAATGTAGAGAAACTGTTAATGATAGACATTTCATTTTTTTTATGGGTCCCATCAATTTCTTATGAGAGACATTTCATTGTCTTCGGGATCCCTAAGCGAGCATCTAGAAGGTTAATGATTGGATTTTATCTTTTTCCAGCTACAAGCCTCTAGGCCTTCAACCCCTTCTTCCCATGAAATGAGGGACAACCCCTTCTTGGGTCAGTGCACCTGAAAATCACAAAAGATAAGGAGATGAGGGGATGAAGTGCGGAAAGTGATTAGTATGGTTAGGAATGACACGATGAATCGTGAAGATGACCTCTGAGTAGAAAACCTATCCCTAAGGGTGAACCACTTACTAGGGTGCAATGTCAACCACCAAAGTGAAACCGAGCAAAGAGCATAATGTCCAAGCAAACGTTACATAACAAAAAATAGTAATAGATGCAACAAAATCAAATGCCTCAAATATTGAAATGACAGTCACCATAATACCTGACTTGTACCTCATGGAGCAAGACCCAATGTCTTCCGGAGGCCAAATGATGTGGTGGATACCGTCGTGATGAACCTAGAGTTGTGGTGGTGAGGTGGATCTCTGTCTATGCAAGTGGAAACCATTGGTCAAATTGTCTCTTGGTACTCCATGTCTGCAACCAGAGGGCCTTGAGACATCATCTCCTTAGTTATCCCTAGGAGTTGGGGATAACAGGTCCATGTGGTGATACTCCCGCTAACTGTTCCTAGAAGCTCACTTTTATATAAGTTGCTTTTGAAGCGTCTCACTTTTATAGAACAAGTGGGAATCACATTTACAATGAAGTTGTTTTATAAACAAAAGTTGCATGCAAAAAATAACTTAAAAGAAAATATTTAAAGTTATTTAAAAGTGATTCACTTTTATAACTTAAGTGAAATGCACTTTACATTGAATGCATGAACTTTTTGAAAAAATGTAACAAAAGAGAGACTTGAACTCAAGACTTCTTTACTAAGTAAAGTAACTTTTTAACCAAGTGAGCTAGTACAAAACATATTATATTATTTAGAAGGAGAATTGTTGTTGTTGTTGAAGACATCCTTGGAGAGCGTGCTCATAAAAACCTCTTTTCACGGAAGAAAACATTTTCATTTCTCGACAACAACAAGGGTTAGATTATTCGGAAAATGCAACTTTTCCCTCTATTTCTGATTTACCGAGATCACACATAGTGCATGACAAAGAGAATACATAGATAGGAAAACCCTTTCCGATTTTTATTTGATTTTCTGAGATTGCATAGGGAGTGGGGCAAAGAGCATATGCAGATCCGAGGCAAAGAGCATACACAGATCCAAAAAAGTAGCAACCTTGAAATAGAAAATAGAAAAGTGAAATAAAACTGAAATATAAACTCTGCAAAAATTTAACAGAGCATATTCGGGCTTTATACCTCCGGATCCGATTGAAATGGTTGTATCTTGGGAAAATAGAAATGTTTTCGAGTGAAAAGAAAAACATTCTTGACTAAAATGAGCACTCTAAATGCAATGGAATGGTCATCCTAGCCCAAAATTTTACAAAAATGGCAGGAACCAAAGATGAGGAAACACAACTTCACGATCTTTATCTACAACGGGATAAGTTCTTCAAATGTGCTCTGATACCATGTTCAACATCAAAGGTGTTCCACTAGAGGATGAACACATTTAGTAATCACTTACACAACCAGATCGAAGATGAGCACATTGATGTTTTCACATGGTAAACCTCTACGGGGAAATTTCCATGAATCCAACCAACGTGGCCACTTGGAGCAATTTATTAATGCAAAAGAAAAATTTACAGAGATATTTACAAGAGTGTTTGTCACAATCGATCATCGAGAAATGACCCTCAATGCTATTTAAATAAATATCATGGACAAATCGGGTGTTAAGCCACGAATCATTGTATCCATTAATATTGAGGATAATATGAACCATCAGATCACTCTATGTCGGGAACATATCATGACCTTCAGATTTCCTAACTACAAATGCATACTAATGCATATTAAATAAACACACTAGGAAACACACTAATAAACACACTTTTACCTAACAACACATTAGACCAAGTTGATCTTAACTAACTCGTAAGTGTCTAAATATCCTAACATAATGTCCATTCTTATGACATGTGAAGCACTTGATTTTACTTAAGTCCTTCTTCTCTGGCTGTGATGTTCCTCTATCACTGTTACCCTTCTTGCTAGATCCCTTTCCTTCTCCCTTCCTTGTCTTACTGAAAAGGGTCAAGTTCGCATCACTACTTCCCTGCTTGTTTCCTTTAGACTCCTCTTGAATATCTTCTCAGATACAATCGTCCTAAATCCTTTGCCAATCTGGGAGTTTTTTCCGAGCACAGACTCTCTTGACAAATGGTTCCCAGGACTTGGGATAACCATTCAGTGCCAAATTAATGAACTCTACGTCATTCAATTTATCCCCCATAGCTGCAAGTTGATCACATACCTGAGTGATCCTCACGAAATAGTTGGTAACTTTGTTAGTCGATCTAGACATCTGCACAGATCTGAGTTTATTTCTTAAGACCATCTTCCTACTCATGTTATCGCTTTGGAATAATCCTATCAGGGAATCAAACATATCCTTGGCCATCTGCTTCTCAGATAAGTGAGGAATTAGATGATCCTTCACTGAATCCAAGATTACCCTTTGGGCTTTGATCTTCTTCTTTTGGTGAATTGCCAAATCTTGCGGATCTGTCAGAGGAAGAACTACTATGTCCACTATCTCCCAAAGGTTATATTCCTTCAAAGCTAAAATAAATCTTGCTTTCCATGATAGGAATTTGGATTCTCCATCCAATCTTTCTTCAAATCTCAGACTTGCTACTACCATCCCTTAGATCTCATAATCTTCCCTAGAAATAACCGACTGTTGAAACTACTGCTATATTGAGATGTATGATCCTATACGCACCTATCACTACTGAAACCCACATATGTATGTGACTTCCTTTAAGAAAACCCACATATGTACATTCTTGTTCCTAGTGCAACTCATGTACAACTCTACACGACTGCAAAATCAATTTCTACTTCGGTACAACCGTTTCCCTAAAATCCAACCCTTGATTTATGACTACTGATTATAGATCTGATAGATCTGCTACTAACTATCGTGGATCTGAAAAATGGCTTCTTCTCAAAGTGAGAGCTCTGATACCATGTTGAAATTCTAATCCCGACACCTAGGTATCTTGTTATCTAATGATTTCCATGGTGTAAATAATATTAGCAGATAATCAAAACAAAATACACTTACTAGAATAATCAACTCAAATAAATAGCGGAAGCAATACTGGAAACCAAAATCTCATACACAAGGATATGTTGCCCATCAACTAATCTTATCATTCATATAACTTCAAATATTGCAAGGGCTCCCTTACTGGGAAAATGGCCCACAAAGAAAATACATAAGACTTTAGACAACACCTGCAAACCCTAGCAACTCTTGGTTTGTTGTTTAACCTCAAATTTTCACATTTCCTGATATGTAAACACATTTCCTTAAGAAAACCCACATATACACACCTGTGTCCACCGAAGCTTGCGTACACGCTCACAAATACTGTACAACAAACTATGTATGGCACAACCCTATTGTTGCGACTCAAATATATTGAAACTCCTTGCGACTGCTCTTGTTCTCTCGTCTCCCTAACCTATACCGATTTCTAGATGAAATTCCTTCTCCACCTATTCGAGATCTCCTTGTATCACATCCCTTCATGATCTAACCCTCTTGAGAAAAGTCCTTCTCTGCTTTGTATCAAAAGTGTCTCCTCCTTCACCCTTGCCATGATTTTATAATATTGAGTTATGACCTAACCTTAATCTCCAAAGTGATTAATGGCCGAGATTAAATCTCACCTCACTTAAGATCAACGACTAAGATTTAATTCGCTAATGCTAATAACTTTAGCATTTCATTAAATAAACTCAACTAATTCAAATATTTGTTGTGATTCAGATGAGGTGAACCCCTAACCATGCCTTTGGCCATGTAAGTGTCCACTGGGCCCATAGAAGACCATATCAGAATTCCTTCCAAGGGGTCTTTCGAATAATCCACTAATACCTCCTCCATGAGTTTCTCTCGCACATCTCAAAGAGTTGAGAAACATTTCAAGGAGACAACGACATTTCTTCATTTCTAGATATTCATTTAATTTAATCATTTATACATAATAATATTATATTAAATTAATATTTTTAATAATTAAGATTTTTTTTTTATTATTGGAAATTTTATTTTAAAACAAACACTTTTGCAAAGTCATATCACTATTGGATTGATAGGAACAAAACAGTCTTTGATGAGGGGGTTTCCCTTCGACTCATCGGGTGATCTACAAAACTCTAGCAGCGGTGGCTTCTCCTGGTACTCGAGTTAAATCTCATCCTTTGCGCATCTCCAACATAAATCTCCCATTAGATAGAGTCACTGCTTGGTTTGATGGAGTTGCACAACAAAGCGAGAAACTATGTGGGGCTGGTTGAACGATCCACATAACTAATCGTTCCTCCTTCCAGTGGACACTCAACTGTGGACAAGACTCTAACTCTAAGGCATAACTCATGGGGGCTTGGACAACGCTAACCTTGGCTCGAAGACTGAACATTTTTGATCTATCGGTTCTTGGGGATTCAAGAATAGTAATTGACTGGCTCAATGGGAAGGCTGATCTCCAGGCAGCTGCCCTATTGAGCTGGAAAGATAGAAATCTTGAAGCCACCCGACACTTTAGGGACCTTTCTTTTGACCACATCTTCAAAGAAGATAATTGTGTTATAGATACTTTGTCAAAATAGGCACTATCGATGCCCATCAGTCAGATTAATTTCTCTTGATGGGAGGACGACAATGAGGGTCCCTCCTTGTTTATGTTGCTTTAATGTAATGATTTTCAGAATTTTTCCAGCCTACCTTTGAAGAATGCTCTAGATTTTTTGGATCTCCTCCTCTAGGACAGAGGCTGAATGTTTCATTTCTGGCATTGGATAGGGAGTTTCTTTATTAGTTGGCTACCTACGAACAAACTTGAGATTTCATGCATAAAACCAACTGCTTAAAAGCCTGCTGTTTTTGTAAACAATTATACTCTGTTTTGAATATAATGAGAAATTTTTTTCCGTGGAAAAAATGTCATATCACTATTAATTAAAAATAAATTCCAAATCTTAAAATGAGACATTATCATATTGTTATCAAAATGGAAAAATAATCTTTATCTTATTATTTTTGATAAGCAAGTTTCTTCTTTTTTAATATAATTATTTTAAGGGGTATGATTTTCACCACTACATTTAAATATAGGAAAAACAATTTGAACTTTACTATTTATAAAATTAAATTCACTAATTTGCCATAGATGAATATTTTTAAAATTGATTATTTTCATTTTCTAACCTCTAAATACAATTACCATTCAATTTATCACAAAGTAATACTTTTAAAATTGATCATCATGTTTTAGTATTGAATCTCAAAATTATTATTCCTTTCATGCTTAACAAAAAAATATTTCAGCATTACATAAGATGATGATGGTGGTTAAGGTCCTCGTATATATATATATATATATACTAATTGAAACTATATTTTTTTATTGAGAGAGTGTGAGGGAGATGTTTAATTCTTTATGGTTTCAAAATGGAGTCTACATGTAACATTTTAAAAATATTAATAACAATTTTTTTTTTGTTAGAAATGTCGTCACTTGTGGGACCAACATTTCAACCGTTGGGTAAGAAATCACAACCCAGGGGCATCTAAGTCCTCATAATCACTCGGGGATCGCCCTTAGCCTAGGCCGCACCAACCCTTAACATGATTGGATTTTTGAGTGTCTCCTCCCGACTAAACACACCATAAGGGCATTGAACTCAGGTTACCTAGCAAATGAAACCCACGCCTTAACTGGACGTGCTAGCGAGAATTGACAACAAAAAAATATTTTATTGTCGTCCATAAATAAAATATTTCAACATTATATATGATGATAGTGGTGATGGTTAAAATCCTTATCATTATATATAGAGAGAAAGATATCACACTTTAAAATGAACAAGTTGCATTTATTTAAGTAATTATTTAGTGAAGGTATAAATAATAGTATCTTAAAGTTGGGAGTGAACTACATTACATATAGTTATATCAAACATAGAATAAATTGTAAATAAAAATACAAAAAACATAATGTATGTGTATTTCATCTTAGCATACAAAAAATTAATCTTATTGTATTTTCCATTATTCTTAATTGTATGTGTATTTCAATACCAAGTTGAGTCTCATTCAAGTGTTCATAATAAGTCTCTATAAGAATATACATAGATATATTAGCAATAAGAGATTTTAAAGTCTCAAACTATTCTAAGATGTCAAACATGCTCTATTTGATTGTTTATTATCAGGCACACTACCATACACAACATGTCCTATAAAGAAGGAGGTAGATAATGAATAAACACATATTCCACACATTTTGCATATAAAGTGGTTAATGTATGTTGATTGATGTATACTATTAATCACCCTTTTGTACTTAATCTAACAATTATTTTAAGAAGGTTATGAACATAAATCATTAAAAAATTTAAAAGTATTTAAGAGAATAATGATTGAAAAAAAGTTCTTTATTAATTTTTTTTAGAAATTAAAAATAATTAATTACATTTAAAAAACATAAACATATATTTGTGAACATAATTAATTTAGAACTCTTACTTTTAATTAATTTCATATAATTAACCATAAAACAACAATTTTATATCCAAAATTATAATATGGATTATATTCCATTGGTAGTCTTAATTATATATTCATCTATGTGATTAGCATGTTGTATAAAATTCCATACTCTTCATTTTGATCGAGTAAGATGTAGGTAGTTGGTTAAACCAATTCAGAATTAGCTTCTGGCCCATTCAGAACTCCAGAGATAAAATCCTTGGTTTTTCCATGGTTTTTTCAGATTTTAATATTGAATTTAAAAGACAAAGTTTAAACATT